>WBMW01001277.1:63770-157778 GCA_013396635.1 Penelope pileata | reverse complement strand
AAAAAAAAAAAAAAGACCAAAGGTTTACTTTTCTTGAAAACTACATGTGGAAGCAAACAACTCCTTCATCAGATATGAAAGAAAGAAAACAAAGTTTAGGAAGCTACTATTTCTGTTTATACTTTATCCCTGCAGAGTACCCTTTTAAATATCTTAATTCCAAACATTAGAAAATGCAAAGATGTATATTGTATCATTGTCCAAGATACTTGAAGAACTCCCTAGAAACATGGTACAAGGATCATAAAAACAGGAACAGGCAACTGTGCTAAGAAATAAAAGAGAAATATTACACAAGGCAGAACAGATGCCACTACCACTCAGCCACAGAGAACTAGCTAAAAGCAACATCAGTTTATTTATCCATGACAGTATAATATATTCCAGTTAGAAGCAAAGCAAAACAAAACAAAACTTGGAAGCATTGACACGTTTGAGAGCTACGCTGCAGCACGCCCAAATATTGTCAGCTACTTTTTCAGAAAGGGTACTGAGGACTATGTAGGCAATGCTGCCTGATCCCTTCTCACCTGTGCTGCAGCAGCAGCACTGCTATGCCAGCTATGCTTCCATGACTCTCCTCTCCTGCTTTCAGTCTGCACCTTGTGCTGGAAATTTCAGAAGACAAAAGAAACAGGATCCCTGTTCTAACAGAAAAACAGCAGCAAGCTGTCAAAGGAAGTATAAAATGTCTGGGTTGCTTTACTGAAGATGGGCATGTGAAGAATGGAGGATGACAGTTGTTGGTATACAGGTACCTAAAGTCACGCATATGTCATTTTGAAATTTGTGCAATGCTGAGACAGTATGCCAAAGAAGGGCAACACCAATAACAGTGACATTGATCATTATTAAGACTGTGGTAATAGAGATGTGTACATTTTTTCTGTTTTAAGAAAATTCTTAGCAATGGAATGATTTTGGGGATTTCATCTTTCCTGCTTTATTCCAGGTGTAGGTCTAAATTGGGCTGTTTTAACTTCTTTGAGCATGACCTTATATTTCTTAAAACAAAAACAAAACAAACAAACAACAAAACACACAAAAAGTAGTTTCAAAAATCTGAAAAAAACTTAATCAGTTTGTAAAATTTTAGAATTCTTTCACTGCTGCAGAAGTGCAGGCATTAAGATATAACAAGTACTTAGAACTCATTCACTATGTATGCCAAGGTAGTTCCCTTGAGAAATGATGGTTTGTTGTTTTCTACCCTCACTGTAGATCAAAGAAAAATGTTTCAAACTGTCTTCCACAGCATGAGACATCGCATATGGAAATCAGATCACCCTGGTTCCTCTCCAGGAGGATGCTTGCCACAAACAACTGAAGTCAAATAAGAGGTACATTAAGAGAGATTTCTATACATTCACAGAATTACACAGAATTTCTGGCTGAGGGCACGTTTATCAAATCACCTCCAAACTGCAGCTCTATCCGCAAACTAACAACCACTCAAACCCTGAACAGCCTGAAAGAATGATCATACTCATTACTCACACTGAACAACAAAATCATCTTCTGCCACAGCCATGTTAACCCTAGGGCCAACTAGGCCCAGTGTACCACTATAGACTGGATGTGAGCTTTTCTGGAAGGGGAGCAGCCATCCCTGTCCCAGTGCCCTCACCCCTCCGTCCTACCCCAGCAGCCAGCTGCTGCTGCAGCACAGCCTGCAGCACTTGTCTAAGGAGGCTGCAGGCTTCAGGCTCAGCACAACTGCATGAACGTAGCTTGAGCCTGACACAACCTAGGAGCACAATTTTGTGGATTCAAACAGCTGGGGAAGGAAGCACAGAAGTCATGGGTGTATGGTGGCTAGGGGAAAACCAGGAATGAGAGCGAACAGCAGGAGAGGGGCGTGAGAGGGAGGGGGTGGACGTATAGAAAAAGAAGAGCTGTGCAAGAGAGCTGATAACTGATACTCTAGCAGCGCACTCCAGAAAGGCAGTGAATTGGCAATTACCAAGGATGATTTAACCTGAATTCTGGATTAAATATCACATAGGGTAGAGACATTAAAGCTGCTTCAGTAAAAAGCAAGCATAGGTCAGATAGACTTAACTAATGCATGCAGAGTGCTGTGTGAACACAGCTAGCTAATTTCTAGGGCCAGCTCAGCAGTACGGTGCCTTTCAGGAGCAGCCTGAGTTAATGAGACCTGATGAGTCTCAACTGACTGAATGCAGAACCACTTACCTGATCCTGCATCTGCTCCCCAGCTTTATCTCATTTAAAACAGGTGCAATGAGCCTATCTGTAATCAAGGCAACTCCACAGTATTGCAGTATTACTAGCATCTGCATATGTATATGAGTGCAAGAGACAGAAAGGGGTCAGACTCAAACCTACTACTTTTTCTTTCTTTCTCTCTTTCTCTCTGTCTGTCTTTTTTCCCTAACACACAACAATTGTGGATCAACTTCAATGGAATAGTCTAAGAATATTGTACTAATGGTCCTTCATAATTTACTCCTAAACATATTTCCTACTGTTCATACTGGCAGGGTATTTTCAAATATTTGTTCACAATTTCAAATGCTGTATCACTGCTTAGTCTGGTAATCTGCTATTGATTAGAAATTGCTGTCACCAAGCCTTCTGGCTACCTAGCGATTTATTGTTGTTCCTCACTACATCTTCCACCAGAAAAAAACACACACATATATAATATGTATCTGAAATCTATTTATGGATATATATATTTTTACACACATTCTTATGCATATATATACATGTAGGTAATCTGAATCAGTAGACAATATTCTGATAGGAAATAAGACCCATCAAAGAGAACCTAAAAAGCTTTCTCTGCTATTATAGAATCATAGAATCATAGAAACACTAGGTTGGAAAGGACCTACAAGATCATCTAGTCCAACCATCCTCCTATCACCATTCCTATATCACTAAGCTACTAAATCATGTCCCTTAACACCTCATCCAGACACTTCTTGAACAACGTCAGGGACAGTGACTCCACCACCTCCCTAGGCAGGCCATTCCAGTGCCTGACCACTCTTTGAGAGAAAAAGTTTTTTCTTGTACCTAATCTAAATTTCCCCTGGCACAATTTGTGTCCATTCCTTCTTGTCCTATCATTAGTTATCTGGGAGGAGAGGTCGACCCCCTCCTCATCACAACCTCCCTTCAGGAAGTTGTAGAGTGTGATGAGGTCTCCCTTGAGCCTCCTCTTCAGACTAAACAATCCCAGCTCCCTCAGCTGCTCCTGTCCCGCTCCAATTATTGGAGTGAGGGGAGATTCTTTAATATACCTGGAGTGAGACTAAGGCACAAACGAGGTCAAATGTTGTCCGACCAGTTTAATAGAAATTCTGGTCAGTGAGGGAGAGAGGGATGGGGAAGCAGGCGACAGTAAAAGATAGGAAGTAAGAGCAAGGGTTACATATAAAAAAGTGGGGACAGTCACCACCATAGATTCCACGCTGTTCTATGAGTCCAGGAATATCTTCAGGCCTGTGTGTAAGTGAGGGAGCAAGAGCACAGGGGGAAGCAGCAGCAAGCACCTGAGACCGCCAGGTCTCAGGCAGCAGGCAGCAGGTGAAGCAGGAGCAGACATCAGGAGAAGCAGGAGCAGGTTTCAGGTAGCAGGCATCAGGAGACATCATCAGGCATCAGGCAGGAGGCAACAAGCAGGCATCAGGTAGAAGGGCAGCAGGACGTACCAGCACCAGGCAGGTATTGGTCAGATATCAGTCCGATATCAGTCAGACAGAAGCAGGTAGGCAGCTCGCGTTCCTCCATTGGAGGGGTCGTCTTATCCTCCTTTTCAGCCAGCATAGCATTCCTGGGCACCCAGGTATGTCACGTATCACAGGAGCGGGCACGGATGGGCTTGCACGTCCCCTTCGGTAGTTGCCTCCCTCAAGGCGCCAGTCTGAAAGGCTGCTAGATGGCCATTTGGTGGCTGCTTATCTCTCATTGCCCCTGGTCTGCAAGCCTTGGGCAGCAGGCAGGTGGGCAAACTTTGAGACAAAAGAGTTCTCACAGCAAGCTTTGAGACAAAAGATTCCGAAAGGGTCTCTTACAGCTCCTCATAAGACTTGTGCTCCAGACCCCTCACCAGTTTTGTTGCCCTTCTCTGGACACGTTCCAGGGCCTTGATGTCTTTCTTGTAGTGAGGGGCCCAAAGCTGAACACAGCACTCGAGGTGCAGCCGCACCAGAGCTGAGTACAGGGGGATGATCACCTCCCTGCTCCTGCTGGCCACACTATTTCTAATACAGGCCGGGATGCCATTGGCCATCTTGGCCACCTGGGCACACTGTTGGCTCATGTTCAGCCAAGCATCAACCAACACCCCCAGGTCCTTTTCCTCTGCACAGTCTTCAAGGCATTCGGCCCCAGGCCTATAGCGTTGCATGGGGTTATTGTGGCCAAAGTGCAGGACCCGGCACTTGGCCTTATTGAAACTCATCCCGTTGGCCTCAGCCCAGTTATCCAGCCTATCCAGATCCCTCTGAAGGGCCTCCCTACCCTCAGGCAGATCGACACTACCTCCCAACTTGGTGTCATCTGTAAACTTACTGAGGGTACACTCAGTTCCTTCATCTAGGTCATCAATAAAGATATTAAACAAGATGGGCCCCAGAAGCAACCCCTGGGGGACACCACTTGTAACGGGACACCAGCTGGACTTAACTCTATTAACTCTATTGCCCTCTGTTATCCTGCCGTTGACGACAAGTTTCAAACCTGTTGCCCATTTCTCTTCCACAACATTGTAGAAAACCAGGATTATTCTTCCAGATGCTTTAAAATTCGTAATCTTATTTCTATCACAACATTAAAAAAAAAAAGAAAAAAAAAACAGAATAAAACAGTTGTTGAAACTTTTGACATGCTAGTCTGAAAGACAGTTTGTTCCATCACTAGTCCTTATGCTAGCAGCTTCAAGGCAGAAAGTCTGTATACGAAAGAAAATAAACCAAAGTTAATTTTGTTAGTGGAAGGACACCATTTTTACCTAAAACAGTATGAATTGTAATGTAACAACTTATTAATTTTACTTGAAAACTTGCTTGAGCAACCTCATAGTCTTTCATAATTAGCTTTGAGAACCTGAAATGGATGAGTATAGTTCACTTTTCAAAGAAGGATAAAGAACTACCTAGGAATTTTTTGACGAATTATTTTGAGTTCTTTTCTCAAACATAATATCCATCAAACAATCTGTGAGCAAGGGGAAAAAAGAATAAGAGGTACAAGCCAACAGTTTATCAAGAATAAGTCCTCTGAATTTATTCTGATTTGAAACAGTAAGATCTACCAATAGCGGAAAATAGGTATAAGTTCTGTCTGATGCCCTGAACGAAGCTTCTGAAACTACCAATGTGACTTTAACACAAGAAAGCTAGAAATTTTTACTTAAAAGGAAATTAAACTCATTGAAAAGCACAACTTAGATGAAGTACTGTGTGGAAAAGTAATATCAAATGAGGTCATGTACAGATTTGTACTATGTCAAAAATTAATTACTAGTTTCATTACTTGCTTGGTTGATGAAATAGAGAGTTGATTTAGTATATTCTCAATGACACCAAACCCAGACAGCTGCAGCCGCTTGAGAAGACAGGAATACAATTCAAAATTGTCTCAAAAAACCTGAGAATTCAATTCAGTAAGTGCATAGCATTCAAATAACTAGCTGAATAAACTGGATGAACGTAGGAATAGGTTGCAAATTACTGGACAGATGGTCCAAGGTCTAGAAACAAGAAAAGAAATGAAAAAACCAAAACAAAACAAAAAAACCATAGGATTTGTTTAGTCTTGAGAAGATTGAACTGAACTCCATATCAGCCTTCAATTATATAAGGCTATTGATGAGAGAAAGAGAATAAACTGTTCTCAATTTCCATTGTGGTGACATAATTAGCCTAAATTGCAGCAGGGGATATTAAGTTTGGAGAAAAATATCTTTTGAACTGCAAAGATTGCAAAGCAATGAGATAAAATTTCTGCAAAGCTACAGGAAAAGTCCTGACTTAAAGAGCAGGTTAGGTTAGGTTTATTGGTCAGAAATGATCAAAGTCCAGTCGATCCTTCCCGAAGCAAAAATCTGGAGTACATAGCCTTTCAAATCTCCTTCAAGACCTATTTATTACACCTATAATTCCCTCACAAAAGAAAACAACTACAAAAAACAGCATGGAGAATAACCATAGAGCCCTATGATAATCTGTAGTACCACTATGCACAGAACTTCATATGCTAGTTTGCATAAAAGTGCATTTTCTACAGCTGACATGTTTTCAACTTTTAATTATTTGACAACAACAGGGAAAAATAAAAAGGGGAGAATGAGGGACAGTGCCTGAAGACTGACTGACAATATTAGAAGGATATCACTTACTAAATTATTACTTGCAGTTTCCCAAATCAAGTAAATTCCCCGGAGTTAGGTTACTGCTACTGAAAATTGGTCCCTCTGTCACTGCAGTTTCTCACAGTTTGATGTTTTTATTGGAATGACAGTGCAAAATAGCTACATAGCATTTCCTCGTCTGTGCTTTTTCTTCTACTGAAAACTGCTGGCCTCAATTTCTTAGCTAAGATTTACAGAGCTCGCTTTACTTTAACTGTCATAATAGGTTTCTCAGAAGTTTTGGGCAGAATGGTACATGTGAACATAGATGCAAAGTACACAGGAAAGTATACAGCCCTGTGAGTGCCGGGATACTATTATATATCATAAAATATTTCAGATTAATTGTGTAATCACAACTAATCCCAATAATTAACCTAGAATTGATATTCCAGGTCTAAAGAACACGATGAGCCTGTGATTGGGAGTAACTGAAGAAGGAGATCTGCAAGCAATAGCAGGTGGTGACAGTAATTCCAGGCTTCAGTTGTGCTGCTCTAGGAATGTGATCCTGAAACTTATGTCTGTATGTCTATATGCCTGTCTGTCTTCCACAGCTGGAAAAAGTTGATGAAAACCACTCTGAAGAGTGAAATTAACACCTCCTATCACATGTTTTGAAAGAGTTGAAATAGCTTTCTGCTAAAGGAAGTCCCAGGTTTATTTGAAGAAGTCAACAAGCATGCAGACAAGGATGATTTGGTTCATGTAGGATATGTAAGTATCTGAAAAATTTTTGAGAAAGTGCCTAAGAAGAAGTTTTAAGAAACTTGGCAACATTACATAAAAAGACAGGTTCTCTCCTAAATACCTAATTGTTTGTAAAGAAAGGATAGGTGCACACTCCATTCTTGCAATAGAACTTCATTTAGAATAAATGAAAGGAAAGAATTATTTTCATAGCAGTTAGTAACTATCTGGAGTATCTGCCATCACAGGAGGGTGTAAAGGCCAGAAGAATCAGCAGGTTCAGAGACGGATTAGACAACCCAGACAACAGGCTAATAAATAGATGATGCTGCAAGGAATAGGCAGTAATGTGTCTCCTGATATCCCTAATCCAACAACTACAGACACTGAGGGTGGTGTGAAGGGAACACCTCGGCAAGTAGCCAGGCCAGAGAGCTCTCTCTGTCTGGCCTGGCCTAACATCACCATCAGACACACTTGGCTAGGCTGCCTGAGTTGGACCTGGTTTGACCCGGTGACGCATTTTTCTCATGTCTCAACTGTAGTAAGACACAATTTTGGTCCTTTTTAAAAACCTACTTATTCTTTTTCTTCTTGTAGGTCTATAACATAACAATTCTGCAACTTAAAACATTGAATGATCTCCAGCAAACACAGTTACAGGAAACTGATAATATTTTTTAAGAGTAATGTTGTCCTCATCCAAATTCATGCCAAATCCTGTATAATAAGTTTCATTCTTTTTCTAAATTATAGGGAAATCTGTAGTGTTATAAATAGATCCTCTTTCAGTATCAAACAGGAAAAGGGTTTGATTTGTTACTGTGTTGGCATAATATATTATTTACGCTACTAACCTATATTTTTTCTAGGTGCTGACAGAAAGACTCTACAAACACTTGACTTTTTATCTAAATCAAGAATAAGAACAATTAATAAACAATGAACATAAACAATAAACAATAACAACAATTAATAAACATGATAGATATTTAAATGCATTCCATGTCTGCATCATATTCCAATTGTGCCTTATATTCATATGATATCATATTCCAATTATGTCTTCACAATTTTCTACTGAAATGAGAAAGTCTGAAGAAGCTGACACGGTTGAGGCAACACAAACAGTTCAGCTGAGAATCCAACTGCATCTCCCTGTAGGGAGTAAAAGGGCATAACTTCTCTGTGCCTGAACAGACTGTTCCCAAATGGAGCAAGGGGGAAAGAGAGACCACGTCCTAACTTCCCAAATCACATTACAGTTACAGTCCTTCTCAGGCAGCATGACAAAAATCTCCTCACTCAGTCAGTATGGCTTGGAAGATAACACAGATCAAAATGACTGAACCTATTCAATAATGCATAAGGGAAACTTTAAGTATTACAAATGTCATAAACCATGTTTGAAAATAGTAACACATAACAATTACAGAAAGGTAGAAAAAACAGTTAGGTCTGTATTCAGCTCTTACAGAGCTGAATACATACTTTCATACTTGTTCTCCCTGAATGTTAAATACCATATCCTTAGTAATGTTTTGTAGAAGCAGAACATGACTTTCTTCCTGACCAACTCAAATAAAGAGCTTCACAGTGGACAAGACATGCACGCTGTCTTATTAACTGACATGTTATTCCTCTTCATCACTTCTGAACTGTACAAAGAAGCCATTATCACCAAATTATGGTCTACAAAATGCATGGAATAAAAACTCAGGTGATTTGGATGGAGACAAAACAATCTGTTATATGCACAACGTACTTTGAGAGTTATTAAACAAAGTTGTGAGAAAAGTCACTTATCTTCTTCCTCTCTTGGCTGTCACTTTATCTATTTCCTATGCTCCATTACCTCTGCACAAGCCCAGGAGGTGTTTGCAGTGTAATAACATTTCATTCTTGATTGAATTTACATTGAGAGTTCCCCTCATACTAGGCATACATATGATTTTACATTTTATCACCACTCAAAAAATCTTCAGAACCCCATGCAATACTCTAGGAAATGTACCTTATAACCGCATTTTTAAAAAAGGATCTTTTCACAGATGCAAACACAAGAGACTTTGGTTCAAGAATCTTTCTGCATTACTTATTCCTGAAAGGGACATAATTATAATACTTTGTGTGTATTTGTCATCCTTTTGAAACTGTGTTCCTAAGTAGCAGCTGCAAGTAGATTAATGCCAGAATAGATAACAGTCTGCTTTTTGATGGCTAAATAGTTAAATGGTTTGGAAATTGAAGAAAACATGTCTAACATTTCAGTTGCAAGAAACATACAATCATTTTTGTTACAATCTGCACCAATTTTATGTTTAAGAATAAGAATTATGAAGGATGTTGTCATTGCTCAGTGAGATATGCCAGGAATTTGAACTGTAGTTGAAATATCATTAAAATAAGTAAAGCAGTGTGGTGGGTTTTTTTTGTTTGTTTGTTTTTCTTGTTGGTGGTGGTCATGGTGGTTTTGTTGTTGGTTTTCTTCTGTTTCTTTTTCTTTTTCTTTTTTTTTAATTAATAGAATTAACAGTTTCTAAATAATTTGTAAAAACTTACGAAGACAGGATCCCTGCCTCATTCAGTTTACAAGCTTCTTCTTTAAGTGTGCATCCTTAAAAAGAATCCTATGAAGTAAATCTCCATAATATCTGGGTGACCACAACTGGTAACAATGGTAATAGACTGTACACCAGAGAGGATGAAGAAGATAATAAACATCTCTTCATTTGAGTGATTAAATTAAATATATGATTTATTGCACTCTCTAGTCCTACTTTTTTAGAGAGGGTAGATATGTAAAACAGCAATATTTGAGTGATGTACTGAATGATTATTTTTTCCCTTTTTTCTTCCCTTACTGTACATTTAATGCACTGTATTAAAAAGGAGGATATGAGATTTTTTTTTTAACTTGATTCATATAAAGGTCAGCAAAATACGACCTATAAAAATAGATCACCTTTTTTTTTTCTTGTCCTGCAAAATGTACTCCCACAATCTTGATGTATATCATTTATTTCTATTACTATTTCTATTTTCCCTCCTCCATTCCCTTACTAAAATAACTAATACAAATTTTAAGGCTTTACAAACAATTTCAGTGTATTGAATTTTCTCTGTATTGGGTTTATACGGCAAGGTTTTGGTAGCAGGGGCTGCAGGGGTGCTCTCTGTGAGCAGAGCCCAGCAGCTGCTCCATGTCAGGTCAGAGCCAGCTCCAGTTGCTCCAACAGTGACCTGCCACTGCCAGAGCTAAGCCATGAGTGACACTGCGTGTGCTCTGGGAGAGCAGATTTAAGGAAGGGAAAAACCGCTGTGCAACAGCAGCTGGGAAAGAGGAGTGAAAAATGTGAGAGCCCTTGCAGTCACCAAGGCCAGTGCAGACGGAGGGCAGGGGGTGCTCCAGCCATGGAGCAGAAGCTCCCTGAAGTCCAGGAGAGGCCCATGGTGGAGCAGGCTGTCCCCCTGCAGCCCATGGGCACCACATGGTGAAGATCTCCATGTGCAGCCATGGAGGAATCCACTGTGCAGCAGGTAGTTGTGGTCTGAATGAGGCTGCAGAGCATGGAGAGCCCCTGCAGGAGCAGGCCCAGGACTGAAGCTGCAGGCCATGGAGAGGAGCCCATGGTGGAGCAGGGGCAGACAGTGTCCAGGAAGAAGCCACAAAGTGTTATGGACTCTGACTGCAACCCCCATTCCTTGATCTCCAGCACCACTTGGGGAGGGGGAGAGGAGGAGGAAGAAAAAGGTTGATGGTGGAAAGATGTTTTGAGTTTGCTTTTAATTCTCACTGCTTCAGTCTATTAGTAATAGGCAAAAAATTACACTAATCTCCCTGGGCCGAGTCTTTTTTGCCTGTGATGGTAATTAATGAGTGATCTCCCTCTCCTTATCTCAACCAATGAGCCTTTTTTCATCATATTTTCTTTCCCTGTTCCTTTGAGTAGGGGAAGTGAGAGAGCAGCCTGGTGGAGTTTAGCCACTTGTCAGCAGCTAATTGCAGAATCAGGTGAAAACACCACAATTATAAAATTAAATTCAGTTAACATGCTCCAAAATGCTATTCCTTTCTCATCAGAACTGCAGGGATAGGAGTGAAAATTCTACTAGATTTCTCTCATATAGAGCTTTATTTTATGTCCTTTGGGGGATTTTGGTCATTATTTAGATGACAGAGTTGTTTTCATAAACTATATCAAATTGAGAAAGAAAGCTTTAAAATTAGGATTTACTATGCTGAAAAAGTTCTATTTTTTTAACCTGGATCACTATCTACACATATCCTAGATTTTCCTCATCAAAAGACAGACAGAAAGACATGAATGCCTGCATATTTTGAAGATATTTAAACCCATTTAAAAAAATTGATTGAGAGATTTGAATACTGACAAATACTAAAAAGTACAATGTAGTGTTTAGAAACTAGTTGTAAAAAAGTACTTTCCTAGAAGTTTGTCATTGGAGAGTGCAGAGCTGTACCACAATTTTCATAATGCTCACTGAATTTCTCACTTAGAAGTAGCTTTCCACATCAAGGTGGACACTTGGCTTCATTTAAAATTCTGAGAAAAAAAAGAACAATTGTTACATAACATAATAGTAAGAAATTTCTCTGAGAAATTGCTGTGCAGCTGTTCTTTTACCACCTGAGTTTACTTCAGTGCAAAGCATAAAATAAGAACTAAAACCTAAAATCTTGCTGTGACATAGAACCTCTATCCTTCTCAGAAATTATTTCTGCATTATTTCAATAAATCTCTTCTAAATCAGATTTTTTTTCCTTTTCCTCAAACAGAAGACTAGACCACAGGCAGATCATAAGATGCTGCGGAGCAACAATATGCTATGGAGAATTCTCACAGGAACAGGAATCCTCTATACTCCATCACCATTCTAGCACATCCCTCAATGGAGAAACTCAAAGAGGTTTGGAAAAAGAAGGGAAAAAAATACAGAAATTGATTGAAATGAAGCCAGAATGTCGCAAAGGTGAAGAATTAGTAGCAAAACATTAAAAGAAAAAGATCATCATTTTCAGTTGAGTATTGGGAGAAAGTGCTTGTTTACACACTATTTTTAACAATCCATTACAATTCTTTTGATGTACAGTGAACTGCAAATGAGTCCTGTTGTTCATTCCTTTTCTTTCTGAGATATTGCCAGGAAAAAAAAAAAAGCTATTTAGACATTTTTTGTGCTGGAAATGATAATTACAGTGAAAAATTCTTATGCACAATGACAGTAGAAGGGAATAAAGTTAAAAATGATCTGATTATTAATCATCATAATCTAAATGGCTATTTACCCATCATTCCAGACAGGCTGAAGAATCATTTATCATATACATTGTTATATAGTGTCCCTGAAAATCAGTTCTACAGAAAAGCCTGATTGTACTGCTCATGCACTTCAGAAACAGGCACACAGTGAAATAAGAGGAAACATTTTCTGTGCTCCTATGGTGAAAAAACACAATTTTCTTGCAAAAAAAAAGTACTTACTTTGTTTTCTATGTTAAGAGGGTCTCCAAATGCTGTCATGTTGTTTTAATTAAGAATTGTGATTTTAAGATTGTCTAATGAAAGAATTTCAGAGGAATTAGGTAATGAGTACGCAAGGAAATTAGAAGTCAGGTGCACAACTTCCTTAGACTTCACTGACAATTCTAGCTTATCTATAAATCATTCTAATGATTAGAGACTATGTAATTTTATAAAAAAAATACTCATCATTAAATAAAATATAATAATTCTTACCATAAAAATAATTATTGGAAAACAATTTCATGAAAGATAGAAACTAATATACAGAATGAACCAACATGACTGAATAAAAGTTTCAACAAGCAAGATCTTCTATCTCAGATATTTAACCAGAAAGTTTAAAAGAATGATATTTGTTAGACATCATTCTCAGAAGATGAGTAATGTTTAACCTCTTCAGACCTTACTTCAAAGTGAATACCACCTCACTTAAAATCTTCTGCAATTTAGCAGGGAGGAGTGAGGGAGAGAAACTTGCTGACATATATTTGCATAAGCTCATCTAGATAAAAAACAAGAATGTTTTTATCTTACAAAACCTTTCTCTTCACTGATTTTTAACACTTCATCAATATGGACCTTTATATAACTGTGTCTGAAGGGAGACAAACTATCTCGCAAACTTTTCCCATTTAACATGTATTCTAATTTCCTGTTCTTCCTACCCCTTACTCTCCACTGACATTTCATCCATCTTTCCTATCTTCTCTTAACCATAGCTGGAACACCTGTGAGACAATTTCAGCTATTTTTTCTCCCAACATGGACCAATTATCTGTCTTGATCGAAACCACTTATACAACTTTCCCCACCTACTTATCTTAACACTGCTACAATTTAAATGTATAAAACCACACTTACTCTTTTCCTGCAAACCCTTTTCTCTCTAAATTGATCCTGCCAACAACACCAGTAGTGGATTATTATTGCAAATGTGCTTCTGGTACAAGCAGGCTATTACACATAAGCAGAAGTGCCATTTTTGAGCTTGTAAACATCAGGCACAACATGGTAGGATACACCTTATGAGTCATTTCTCATAAGGGTCAGTTGACTCTGCTCATCCTCTTTTCAGCTTCCACTGTCTCCAAAGCACTTCCCCCTGACTTGCATCAATGGGTGTGAAAAATCCTCTTTAGCAAATTAGTACTAAACTTACCAATTCACTTTTCTCTGAATCAGCCCAGGAATGTTTACAAGGTAGGAACAGTCGGAGATACTTGATTTTGTTAGCTGATTCACAGCAGTTGATGTTAAACTCTCAGAGTTAGCATCTAGTATCTATGGATAAAATTTTATTCTCTAGCATCTATATTGCTGTACTTTATCACATGCTTTAATAACAAGTCTGGTGAAAGGAAAAAAAAAAAAAACAACCAAAAATACAGTACAGGCAAATAAGAAAATAATTATTATGCTTTCTGATGCACTGTTGTTTCTTTGTATAACACAATCACTTTGTCAGAGCTGAATCCTGCATCTGAATGTCATTATAGGAATGTGCCAAATATACCAGTTTTCATCACAGAAATATTATGCCATATGGGCCACATATGAAGAGGTAGAAGGATTTATAAAAACAGTTAAAAATGCTATCAGCGCTGATCATGATGCACAGTAGGAATTTAAGACACAATAATAAGATACCACAAAGGAAAACAGTCCCATTCATATGGTCAAACATATGTCAAAAGGTTGGACATTTACACTGAGTTCTAGTCCCACACCATGCCACCTTCAAAGCTGTCTGTTTGAATAAATGATTCTGTGACACACACAGTGAGACATCTCTGGTAACTCACAATAGGCCAAAACCCATCATTCTTCCCCACAAACAGAGAAATTCTAAATTTCATCTTCTGTTTATGATTTATTTCTTTTACTTCCTTTGGGAAAATATAAAACAGACATTTCTCTAAACAAGAACATGAAATAAAACAGGATCTTTGTGTTACTTCAGAACCATTTTTTTCCCAAAATATTAAAATTCTACTCTAATTAGAAGCAAGTGCTGATCTTATTCTTTCAGAGAAGCAGTGTCAAACAGTTCTGTTAAAACATCTAAAAGGGACATTTTGAACATGAAAATACAATTTTTCACTTTACCACCGCTAATATGAGAACACGATTTTTCTTTTTTTTTTTTTTAATTATTATTCAAAAATCAAGTTAAACTTAAACCTGGGGCTATGGTATTCAGAGGTGACAAAGGGGACAGGCAGATAAGGCAGAGAGAAATCAGGCAGTTATCCAATGTCCCAAAGGAGTAATACTGTTGCCTTTGGTCTGGATATCCAGGTGCTTATTTGTGCTATTGAATGGTGGGAACTGGCTGTTACACAGTGCTGGAAGCTTGCTTGGTTTGTATGATTATGTCATGAGTCTGACACAGAATATTCACTGAGTCACTGTGTTGACCATGGCATGTGCTGTCTCTCTTCAATTTTCCAGTAGGAAACTGTCCCCACCAGAAAGACTGGGATGAGAAAAACCAAACACAGGTATACACATCAGAGCAGTACATATTGAGAGATAAAAGCCAGGACAGTTATATCATGTTCCTGCCTAATCATTTAAGCACACAAAAATGAATGGTTAAATGTTAAATATTTTTCTTGTTCAGTGAGTGAGTTTAGGTCATGTTTTGTCACTTCGAATGGTCTTCCTACATTTATTGACCATTTCCTGTGTGAAGTTTTACAATAATCCCTCAGGAAAAAAATGGATAAGAATTAACTTTTCTTAAGCTGCAGTCCTGTGAGCTGCACACAATTGCAACTATTGTTTGCATATTAGTAGCTATCAGGAAAAAAATTCTTAAGCAAATGCAGTAGATAATTACAACCTTTGAACTATATGAACCTTAGAGTGAATTCCATTCAGCTGGAAGATGACAAGTCCAGAAACGTAGAAAAGAAAGTTGGGACCTCAGTGAGGTGATTAAACCGCTCCATACGAAGCTCACATTCGGCTGCACCAAATTTTTCACATAAGCAGAAAGAACATAAACAACAGGGGTGCCATGGTGATAAGCTAAATTGATCTCTGAGCTCAATAAGAACAATGGTCCACAAAAGCAGCAAAATACAGCTCTGGGAATTGATTTGTTACTTTGCTTATTGTATTGGCTAGCTACAGAGACAGATGACAGGTCTGAGTAACGTGAAATGGCCCACATTTACTA
Source organism: Penelope pileata (assembly GCA_013396635.1). Taxonomy (NCBI): domain Eukaryota; kingdom Metazoa; phylum Chordata; class Aves; order Galliformes; family Cracidae; genus Penelope; species Penelope pileata. The sequence goes on along the minus strand of WBMW01001277.1, from coordinate 141,970 downwards.
CAGAAACGGTTGTGCTTTTTTAATTAAGTCCTTCTTCAGAACTCAATTGTTTGAAGTGCTGAATTCTCAGGCACAATTCAGAAAAAAAGCCTTAAAGCCCTTCTTTAGAAAAACTTATAGTCATATTGCTTTTAATGGAATTACGTCCGTATTTCAAACTCAATGTGTACTCAGTCATTTTCTTGGATTTCATTGCAGTGCATAGTAACCTGCAAAATTAATATTCTGTCTATTTATGTTGTAAATTTGTTGACTGCAGATATGAACATCTGACAGTTTATTTTTGCAGTAGTGAAGGAGGGTTTGTTTACATATCAAACAAAACAAAAACAAACAAAATTCCTCCCCCTACTGACTAGTGAAAAAAAAAGAAATCTAGTGTTTCTTCATTATATTGTTCATCTTTAACAAAGGAAATTAGCTGTCAGAGGTGTTAAGCAAAATTAGACTTTTTGTCATCTTCTGCATACTAAAATTCAGCTTAGTAGAAGAAAAAGCAGACTGTCGCAAAAAGAAATGGACCAAAGGGGACTCCAGGCAGCTGGAACCAGATCAGACAAGTTCCAAAGACGTGGGGAAGAACGTGGGGCAATGGAGTGAAAATTAGGCACATTCAGAACATGTCTCCCAAAATACCAACTTGCCAAGGCATGCAAGACATTTCTTCTCTCCCTTCCCAGACCCACAGGAAGTTAATGTTTATTCATCTTAGAGCTATTGACAATTTCTACCACTCCGGCTAGTGGTAGAAATAAATGTGTATAGTGGTTATGGAATGGAGACTGGTATTCAAGATACTTCTGCCCCTGAAAACAAATATGCCTTTGTGTCACTATGGCTGTTTTTATAAATTTCACCTTTCACTTATAAGTAGATCCACATAGCATAAAATTTAAATATTTCACAGAAGCCTTAGTGAGTTAGAGGCTGTCTCCTGCTGACATTCCATTGCACATCTGCTTTCTGTATACAGTGGTTTTGGTTACTTTACATGAATGTTATGAAACAACCCTCAGAAAACTCTCCATGAGAACTCCTCTAAGTGCAAAAAAATGTTATGTCATACTGGAAAAGAGAAGAAGGAATTCCAAGAACTCAGTTTACTGCAATAGAAGTTACGTCACTAGAAACTAGCTATTTGACACATCCCACAGCTTAGAAAGCTAGTGAATGTTAGTAGAAACCATCCCTTCACAAAAAGGGATGATAATGACACTGCTGGTTGCTCTGTCTCAAGAGGTAATGGTCCATCTGCTAGCAAATCCCTGAATCTATATTATTATTAGGCAGTGTTTATAGAAATAGCACAGTACCCTCGGCGTATCAAGAAACCAACAGTGCACGTTTTGAGACAGTAGACTTTCAGTTAAAATTCTGGGATCATTTTCTTTTCCTGCATGAGAACTGTGTTTCAACATCAGCTTCATTAGGAAGCTCTGCTGGGACTTGATGTTTTTATTTTCTTACAGAGGAACACTTATTTCTCTGAGAAGAGCTCCATCTTCTCACAGATAAAATAAGTAAATACACAATTGGTCCCTCTAGTTTTAATTTGCATTTTATGATTACAACTAGATTAGAATTTTATACATTGCATGATTATTTAGAAACAATATTTCTTGTAATTTATGAATAAAAGAAAAACCACTCATAGCTTTTCTTGTTACTACTCCTAATTATGTATATTAATACGTACAGGAAAATACAGCCCCTTAACACTTTTGTAACTGTTGAATACAGAACATCACTAGTATTTAGAACTAAATTATTTGTCAAAATTCTATGAGGAGTACTCCAGGCCTTAGAGTAATTCATAGTTGAGGTGGGCAGGGTGCAAAAGAAGCACAAAGCCATGTTTCCCTTCTTTTAAAGTGTGCTTCACTGGCAAGCTGTATTACACAGAATCTTGCTCTTTATGAATAGTATTCATATATTATCACAGAATAATTTAGGCTGGAAGGGATCTTTAGATATCATCTTGCCCAATCTACTTACTGTTAAAATGGGGCCGAATTCAGATCCACTTCAGGTCACACAGGGCCCTGCCAAGTTGGCTGTTGAGTATCTCCAAGAATGGAGAATCTACAACCTCCCTGGGCAGCCTGTTGCAGTGTTTCATTATCTTAATTGTGAGCATGTTTTCTCCTAATATCTCTTCCAAATTCCCTTTGCGGCTGCATGTCTTTATTGCCTCTCAACCTTTTGCTGTGCGCCTTTGCAAACTGCAGTAGGTAGCAATTACGTTCCCCTTGACCTATCTCTTTCCCAAGCTGAGCAAGACCAGCAACCTCAGTCCCTCACACATCGAGTGCTCCAGCCCCTGACCACCTCAGTGGCCCTGCACTGGACTCCATATATATCTGTCTTGTATAAGGGGAAGCCCAAAGACGGAGGCAGCACTCCAAATGTAGTTTCACAGATGTTGGTTAGAGAGGAGTAATCAATGTCCTAGCTAGGGTCTTATTAAATGAAGCCCAGCACATAGTTCAACTTTCTTACCAATTGAGCAGACACAGAATTCATGAAGATTTAAGCAGTTTTCACACTTTTTGCCTTCCTGTAGAACGCTCATCGTGCGTCTGAGTTGCACATACTACCAGACTGCAAACTTACACAGTGAAAGATTGATATAGATAAAAGAATAAGTGAAGAAAGTTCTAGTTTTGATGGAATAGGTCATTTACACTTTTAAAATAGGTCAAACTTAGCAACACTGAAAAACATATTTGCTATTGAAAAATGCAACCTAGTGAAGAATGTGTACTTTCAATCTTCAACACAGAAATACTACTGAAAACGAGTTCCTAGACTCTTGTCCTTTACCTGCTGAAACTAACAGGATGCCAGTTGCACGAATTATGATAATCTATCTTTTCCTTCAAGCTTATTTGTTAGGAATTGGGGGAAAAAAAACAGTTTATTTCACAATACACCAATAAAAACAATCGGGAAAATTATCTTTAGACACAATGGTATTATTAAGTATTTTTCATTTGAGTGATGATTTGCAGCCTGACTGAAAACTAACTGAAAAAATGATGTAAGTTGCTTTTTTACTTCAATGAGTTTAGAATCAGACCCTTAGAAGTAAAATTTTTATGCACATCCTAGAGATTAACATTAAAGAGAAAAAAAATATGGTTGCCAATCACTGTCCAAAACACATTGTTTAGAAAGTTTTTTTACTGTTGCAGAAAACAAATACACTCTCAAACATAACATAATGAGCTGGTCAAGCTGTTTCAAAATATTATCTGTCTTTATGACCTTCAAAGTATTAAAAAAGAGTCTCCCAACACAAATTTTGTTTTGTATTTCTTGAGGTCCAATTTTCAGACTAACAGACGATTATTTTTTCCCCTCTCATTTCCCTTTAAAGATTTAGGTTTCCAGGCCCTCTAGAGCATCCTGTTTCATTTACTACCCTTTAAGAATAAGATTAAAAGGCTGACATTTTTTTCATTTTCCTCTATTTTATTAAAAAAAATAAACCATAAAATCTTCCTGTAAATCTTGTAATTCTATCTTTTTTTTTTTTGTTTATTTAGGACTCTATTCAGTAATAAGCATTTTATTCACCTAAAACACTGAAAAGAGCCTTCCAGTACTTCTTGTAAATTAGAATTAATTCTTAACTAAAATCTAAAATAAGAATTCTGGTATATTTCTGGTGCTAAACAGAACAACATCACTCTGAAATATGCATAAAATTATGACAGTAGTCTCATGAGTGAAAAAATTATATGGTGAAATTCATAGCGTTAAAGGAGGTTTTCCATATCATTGAAGCCATAAAGACGTCTGTAGGATTCTGCTAGCAGAGGAGGTGCACAAAACTACCAGTGAACCATCCAACAACACTGCAGAATCAGTTTCAGCTCTGGTCCTGCTTTGGGATCTATCTGTTCCTCACTCAACAGTGTCCGAGGGAAGGGCTGCAGCTTTGTCTTCACATGCATATAGAAGATTCTAGAGAAAGTGGAGTTTCAAAAACAACCACCAAAGCAGTATGACAGCTGAGAGGGATGAGGGAAATATGCTCTTGAAGTTTGAAAGCATGAACACCATCTCCCAACTTACTGACACCATACTTGGACTTTGGACTAGTGAACTCCTCCCTTTAAATACATCAGAATACTATAATAGAAAACATTCAGCTCCAAGTGCAAAATCTTCTATGATGTTCTTCAACAGCATATTATCTGTACATGGATCTTTTCATGCATATGTCACTTGTATGAAAATTCTTCGTATCCATGTAGAACTCAAAGTACACTATCCAAAACGTTGAGGACTTCACCTTATCTGTAGCTTTCACTTCTAATATGAACTATATGGACAGACACAAATGTCTGTGGCTGTAACTAGAAGTTTTCATTCAACATGTATCTGTTTAGAGTGCACTGATTCAAACCCTGTGATACAGAACTAAAAATATAGTGGTTTTTGTAAAAGCAGGATGTAAATTTGGAAATCACTATTTTTATTTGCACTAAAAAGTTATGTTGGAAAGCAGTTTAGACCAAAAATTTACCATTCTTCTGATCTATCAGAATTTTAACTTTAAGGTTCCATATTTAAATGTATGTCTAACTAAATGTTGTGAAGATGCATGATATGTAAACATGGAAAAGGATAGGTAAAAAAATCCTCAGATCTGGGAAAGACATTTAAGCTCTCATTTCATTGGAAGCCTGTTAATTGCATAGCTTATAAACCAATATTTATCCTTAGCAGTAATTTTATTACCAGCAGCTGCACAAGATCCTTAGCTATTGAAAAATCAATTCAGTAACTAATAGTGGAAACAATCTCCTCATTCCAATTTTGTTTACTTCTTTAACTGTCAGACAATCAAACTTACTTTTTGAATATTGACAAATTAAATGAGTAGAAATAAATTACCTCCATCTTTTTGGATGATTACTTTAGGCTGATGTAAATCATTACCTAAAAGTATCTTTTCTTGAAAGTCTCAATAAGTGCTTTGGCTATTGGTCTCACTCATACATAATTCCTTCAGATGAATCCACTTGGCTATCCCTAAAAGTGTAGAATCAACCTGTAGTTTCAGAACCAAAACCTGTAGTCAAATTCATTAGTAGTATCATATTACTATAACACTTTGTACTAAATAAAACTATATTTTCAGTCACTAGAGCCAAAAGTACTGTTTTCAATAACATTGTTTGCAATAACATATATTATGACAAGTTTGCATGGACAGCATGCAAAATCCATTGATGGAACTCAAAATTCAAAGAGATTATAGCGTTTGATTTCTTTTAATGGAATCGTTAACTATCTTCCTGCTTTGCACAGCCTTCATGGTCCACTGTTTTTAGTTGAAATCTATCTATTCCTATTGCAGGTTTTCCTCAAAATATAATGACGCCAAAGCAGTTTCTGAGAGAGGCTTTCTGGCATATTAACTAATGAAAGGGTTCCATCTTTCAATAACACAGCAAAGCATAGTTTATCATCCTGTTCTTCTGTCTGTATTTTCTCTTTTATGAAGAACCTGTCTGACCATCAAATTTAAAACATCTTGATTGTTTTGAAGTAAGGACAGTGAAATGAAGAACAGTGTAAGCTTAATTCTGTCACGTCCCTCAGCTACTTTCGTCTTGGCATATTATATATTCTCATTATTTTCTCCAAACTTCATTTAGATGAAGGTTATCTGAAGGAAATTTATATATGAGCCTATTGTTAGCCTGTCTTAAATCTATTTCTTTGAGGATCAAATCCTGCAAAACATCAGTATTCAAGGAGATGAGTACAATATAGCAATCTTCCCCTAATGAAAACATGAAGCTGATATTAACTTTTCTTAACTACAAACTTTTTAGTGTCTTTTACTTTAATTACACAGAATGTAGTGATATACGCAATTATAGATGAAAAGTCAAACATGTAGTGCATTTACATGAAATAACAGATTTGATAACAGAAATAACAGAATGACAGAAAGATTAACTAGAGGTGCTTGAAATGAATAGTCATTATACTACTAATTTAGTATGCTCATTTTACTACACAGAATATGGACTGCTTAGAAGAATTTAAGTTGCATTGTTTCTTTCTTTAAGGGGAAGCAGTCACTAAAGCATTTTCTTTTTAAAATGGTTGTCTTGTTTTGTTTTGTTCCATAATTAACCTTTGTGCATGATACTTTGTTATTCTAACCATTCACACAAAAGTACCAATACACTGTGATCACTTCTAAGCAAAAGTTCAAGTGGGAGCTAATGATGTCTTAAACTTTTATGGGGGAAACATATGTCACGGGCAGTGGCTGTGGTCTTGTGACACAATCAGAATGAAATGAACCTAACCAAAATGCCCTCAGAGACTTAGCATCAATAACATTGCATGCTGCTGTGAAAGAAAAGACAATCTAAGGTCACTTATTTTTACCTGGGCGATTTAGAAAATGTCATGTTACATACGTTGCTAGGATATGGGATTTCTTTGCTTTTAAAACACTTGCTTTGACATTTCAATTTCTTATAACAAATGCAGTTCCCTGTATTGAAAGAAATATGAAATGGAAACAAAACCCCAAAACAGTAAGAGCTTGGTAGCATGCTGACAGAGCTAACAGTTTGAAGTGTTCTAAATTCTAGGTGAACAACTTGAGATGCATTATAATAAAACAATTTCAGGAAGCATATATCTTTATAATGATGACTTTTTTTTTAAGGACTTAGAGAGCAGCATTAAGATGATGCTTTACACCTGAAGTCAAAAATCAATTGCACAAAACAAAACATTGCCAATCTACTAAAATGGAATTCCCATTAAAGCTCACGGAGCTCCCCGTGGAGGTGCAACAAACTATCAAAGCAGATAACAGTGGAATAGTGTGATTTTCAATGACTTTTAAATAACAACCACAGGAGAGGTATTACTATGCTCATTAAAGAATGTATGGATTTTGGAAGGTAAACACTATTTAGAATACTTTTTAGAATAGCTCAGTATCTACACATCCAGCTTCATCAGTTTGCTTATTGCTGCAGATACTCCACACATTAGAAAGCAAGGGTTTTGGGGGGGGAACACTAAAACATGTTGACAGTTTGAAAATCCTGTCCCAAACAGTCTGTTAATCTTACCAAATAATTCACTGGCAGGTTTAGGAGCAGAATCAAAGTTTCATGATATTCATTTCTATCTATTAAGTGGTGCCTTCTCTTGATGATCCTTAGAGAAATGGGAGCCCGCTAACAGAACTGCAGTCTATATTTGGACATTGATTCTTCCATTTCATCAGAGGATATATTAAATGTCACATTCTGTTGCACAGCCAATTAGAGAGGTAAACACAGACCAAAAAGAGTTTTCCTGCTGGTTTTGTTTCCAGCACAGCATGGGATCAAGAAAAGAGACAGTACCCAGCCAGGAAAATGAGTGAGAGGAAGACTACAATAGCGCTGACTTAACTGGCTTTTTAGCCTTGAGTTAAGATGAAATGCAGATATAAACTAGTCGATTTTAGAACACGTTTAATATTAATGACAATTGTGGCTCTCAACAGTTAGTAGTATGAACACACGTTTAAGTAAAAGAAATCTACAGAAGGAAAGTAGCTAAAGTTTTTGCCTGCCAGAATAAGCTAAAATGAGTCACAAGTAAGAAAACAATATAATTTGGAACCAAGTATTTGACAACATAAAATTTTAAAAGCAGTTCTCAAAAAGATGGAAAGATAATGTACAGACTACTCTTCTTTAGTCCTCGACCTTTTTGAATGACAAAACAGCTATTTTACTCTAGTTGTTTGTACAGGAGATGCAGCAACTATCACTTATTATTAAAGTATACACATGGCTCTCTAAAGAGGTTTTAATTCATAAAAGATTATACAATTATACATAGCAAATATTAACAGCCGCTGTGATCATTAAACAAGATGAAACAAACCTTTTACTAATGTAGCAGGTAAATCCAACTAAAAGTCTCAAAAATAAGACGTTTAAATTCACATATAAAGAAAAGAAATAGACGAAAACAAACAGAATAAATCCTACTGGACATCTGTGCATTTTAATATACACAGTTCTATAAAACTGCTTAGTATAGCTACAAGGTAACATTTGTCCATTGTTCCTCCTTTGGTTTTTACTTTAAGCAAAGAGAAAGAACGTCAATATCTTCTCTAAGATAAATCAGACTTTCTGTTAGGAGCAGGAGGAAGCAGATGAGTGCTCTATAACAGCAAGTCCTAAATTCAGTTTAGAACTGAAATGAATGGAAATTTAACACTGAAAAGTTTTGCACAGGCAAGCCAAATCTTTTATACTGAGCAAAGCTAAATCAAGAAGGTAAGTAATTACTTTCAACTATATAACAACAAATTAATTTTATTGCTACTGGGTAGATAAAGTTAGTTTAGTCTTTTTTGTCCTTGCACATGTATTTCCATATTTCCCTGTGTTTTCAAAGTAAAACTGATGCGGCTTTGCTGAAAAAACACTTGCATTAATGAGTTGTTCTTTTCTTAAGGATGACTGAGGAGCTTTTCATCACCAACAACAGCAGGATAGAAGCTTCTCAGAAAGTCATTATAAAAACAAGGTAAGAAAAGGTATGAAATGGTGCCTCTTTTCTCCTGGCAATCTGGAGTTCACTATTTAATTCCTTCTTTCTCCTGAGGTTTAAATTTCAAACACTGGCATACATACTGTTATATTACACCATAAGTACAAGCAATAGAAAAATAAAAATATTTGCCTTAAGTATCATAGAAAATATTAAACACTTTTCTTTTAATTAATTATCTTAACATTTAAACCAATAACTATGTTTATGGGATAAAGTAGCTTAAGTAACCACCACATGTATTGTAGCCTATCATCTCTCCTGCATTCCCTGCTGAAATGATTCAACATGGACTGGAGATAATTAGGCTTTCAACTTGAAAAATCAGTGTTTCTCGTACCTTTTGTTTGATGATCATGTCGTTGATATCATCAAGATCACCTACTGTCACTCTCTGAGATTTTATCTCTCGATCCAGTCGAGAAAGCCAGTCAGTGAGTTCTGCCCATGCTTTATTGAAGTCAGCCAAGGCTGGAACCTCCAAAAGCACAGAAGATGGCATTTCTGGTTTGAAGGTGGTGGTTTCCTTGGTTACTCTGGCTTGTGTATCCACAGCAACAGTTTGACCAGAAGTTACTGAAAGAAAAAAAATAAAATAAAATTACTGGGTAAATGAACTATGATGTTTATCTCAGAAACAAAATTTATGCAATAGAAAGCACTAAACAGAAATAAGGTCAATATTATATTTAGTGAAAATATGAAAATTAAAACTAAATGAATATATGAATTCATTTTTTCCATAGTATTCCTATTATACTGTATGCTTAAAATTCAGGACACTCAGCATATTCAGATTTCATCCTCGGCCCTGGTAACACCAGAAATATATCTCAGTATAATAGGAACACTCACTCAAGGTCACTGTAGTATCTCTACACATGACTCATCTCCCAAAATCTAGTAGTGTGGTTGGATCTGTCTTGAGGTTAGAGGCAGACTGAAAAAGAATAGACTGTAGTATCTACTTTATCACAGCATGACCATGTATCTAGAAACACATTTCTTCCACAGTCTCCAGCCACCCTGTAGCTATGAATTTGTCTCACTGACAATCTTCTCACTTACTCTTATTAGCAGGTATTTCCCATAGGCTCTGTGGCTGATACGGATGCTTTCACAAAAAATTCAACCTTGGACAATTCTCTTCATAACTTAATGAGATTATGTGCTATAATCTGGAAACTAGTGAAGTTTCTTCTTTCTTTTTGAAGCAAATGGACACATCTTCTGTGCCCTTTCTTGATCTCAAGTAGCTGGGTTTTAAAGAGTTATTTAGTGTTTGGACTGGGGCAGTACCCAACAGTAAAACACAATTTTTCTCTGCAGTCAACAATGACGAGAGTCGCCAGAGACAGCTACCATTGCAGGGAGTGCTGTGCAACAGACTGATTTTTACTTCTCATTTACAATTCTCATTTACAATTTACTTCTCATTTTGTTATTTACAAATAGATGGCTATAAATTATTGGACTTCTTCTTCCTCCTGTTATACAAAAACAATTTGTTAAGCAGAATATTATGACACAAGAGGCATTCTTTAAAGTCTAGTCTTAGAAGAAAGATACTAAAACAGAAAAAATCACTAGAGCATGTACAGCTGCTGCAACAAGATGCCATTAGAAGTGAAGGGTCTAAATACCTATTTTTTAAAGTAGCTAAGGGATCCCTATCTGAATCAAATACCTAAACAACATAACAACCAAACCAAAAAAGTTGAAATAAAGTCGTGCGAAGTGCCACCTGCAAAAACAGACTATGTGTTTCCTAACACTGAATTGCAAAATATTGTTATTAAAAACTAAATATAAATTTCTAAAGAACCAAAGTCTGTATTTTTTCATCTCTTTAAAGAGCAGAGATAACCAATGTCCTGTCAGATTGCCTCTAAGAAGAAGAAAAACAAAAATATAGCACCAACCCTTGCAGGATAGTAGGTAGCAGCATAGTAGGTCTGAAGTCCAAAAATGGAAATAGCAGGTGAAAGTTCAATATTTCAGCCATAAAATCACATAAAATAGTAAATCAATAAGATTAACCAGCCTTGCCAAGAAATTTAGCCTGTCTTTTTCAATGAGAAAATTTTTGAATTACTTCACTGGGGAATCAGTGATCCCTTTCAGTAATGCAGAAAGGAAAAAAAGCTGTGTACAAGCACCAAAATGATTGTCACTAAAAGTAATCTAAGATGCTGTCAACATTAAAAATACGGTATGATTACAAAAAAATTACCAAATCATTGCCTACATTATTGATCTAGTCTGAATAAATAGCAACATTATGCTACCAAAGGTGATTCCTGCAAGTGGTGATTTTTAATGACATATACTGCAATTAAATATATTTATCCACCCACTCGTATCATCACATTTCTGAAGTGTAATCCTTGTATTTTTCCTTTTTGTGCTTTAAAATCACATATCTGTGAAAAACTATGAAATAGATTAATTACTGTAAAAGGCTGTTCTAATAAAGAAAGTTTTTAAGTAAAATCACACAGATGAGAAAATACATTATTTTTTTCTGACATAGACAGAGGCATGTAAAGTGTTTTTCTTTGTAACGTCCCATTGTTTGCTAAGGCAGAGTATCTTGTACGGTTACAGACTGACAGTTTTTAATACCTAAAAAAAATAATAACCCTAAAAGCTGTCTTTCCTTTCCTCTTTTATTTCTTTTTTTTTAGACTTTTACACATACCTGAATAATTATTAACTGGTATTCATCAGGTTTTCTTTCATCTCTGTTGCAATTACTCCAGATATTTTCTGCCCTGTTCTATTTCTTCTTACGTAAATTACATAAATGGAGCAAAGATTACATCAAGATGATCAAGAGATTCACCAAGAGGATGAAGCAACTGGAGCACCCCTTCTATGAGGAGAGGCTGAGGGAGATGGGACTCAGCCTGGAAGAGGCTCGGAGGGATCCCATCAATGTCTGTAAATGTCTAAGAAGGATTGCAAAGAGGATGGAGCCAGGCTCTTTTCAGTGGTGCTCTGTGCCAGAACAACAGGCAACGGGCACAAGCAGGATGGCAGGAGGTTCTCTCTGAACACTTGGAAGCACTTCTGTGCTATGTGGGTGACAAAGCACTGGTACAGGCTGCCCACAGAGGCTGTGGAGTCCCCTCCTCAGAGACCTTCAAAAGCCGCCTGGACGTGATCCTGGGCAACAATGTGCTCTTGGTGTCCCTGCTTGAGCAGGAGTTGGAACAGGTGACCTCCTGAGGTCCCTTCCAGCCTCAACCATGCTGGTATCAGTCACTCTCTCAAAATGACTCTTGGTGGAGGTAGGTTGTTAACAGTACTTTAGAATTCTCACATGCCACTTTGCCCATAGCTGTTAGGATCAGATAACAGGGAATCCATGTACAGAAGGCAATGTACTGAACCTGTTCACTAATTCACATGATTGGCCAAGGGTATGGCTTTGAGTTGAGGACTCAGCTCGTTACTTAAACCAAAAGTTCTAACTCATGGTTCAAAGCCTGTATCTTTGGATTCATGACTTCTATCCAGTTCTTGTTTCCTATTTTGGAGCAGATGTGTGAGGAGGTGTTTCAATAGTGAATGGTGCTTGGCATCCCAAAGTTTCCTCCTGTGCTAACTAGACAGCACTACTAAGCTGCCGAACTTTCACACTTTGGCAGTAACAGACATAATCTTTCCTATTCTTCTCCCTATAGCAGCAATATGCCATAGCTTTTCTTTGGTTGTCAGTAGATGAAGGAGTAGTGAGTATGGAAACTACTGCTGCAGGGGAGTAGGAAAAGGGAGGAAACATCTGCTTCTTCCTCAGAGTGGCAGATCATGAATGGCTCCAAAAAGCAGACAGGTCCATGTAGTTGCCAACTTTGGGCCATCAAAGGTAACACTTAAAGCCACATCAAGCAGAAAAGGTGAGGAAGGCAGGAGCACTGCACTGAGAACTGCAAGATGAGGAAGGAAAGAAAGCTACATAATGTTCTTTAAAAGCAAGAGGAACTTACAAAAGAGTTACATTTCTCATTCAGACAAATGAGAACTATTCAATTTGTAGATTCACTTGCTATTGTGTTCACTTGCTAATGTACATGGAAGCTAAAAAAAGAACATCAACATTAAAAAAGGTGTTACAATTACTCAGCTTGCTCGAGTTGGCACTTAAGAGCCTGCAAACTTCAATGATCTGAAATAATTCGTAGCAATATCACAGGGAAAAGAAAACATGTTACTTATCTCTTTGTTTACCTTCATTGCTCTACTCAGAAATAAGAAGGGTCAAGAAATAATCACTAATATTCTCACAATTACATGCAGAGTACTTCTACCAACATAGTGCATGCAGTTTATCGGCAATGCCTTGATTGTACTCTTTTAATGTTTATGATTGGAAGGCTGTTGAATGTTTCATCTTTGTTCAGTGGGTGAAGAAGATAGAAAAGTCAGTATATCTGTCTGTGATGAATACCATTTATTGCTTGAACAATGTGGAATAACACTGACAAGAAATAAACAATGAAAATAAAACACAGTACAGTTTTTCATAATTTTAAAATAGTTTGTTTCCTTTCTGATGTTTTAATGTTGTTCTTTAGGGCTTTCTGTGTTTGATACGTTTTTCTGCCTTCCTCTCTCTGAGCTGCATACTAAAAATCCGTTTGATACCGTTATATACCTGAGACATAAATTTCACAGAATTTTCTATATTCTCTCAACCCTGGTTGGGATTTCAACTCCACACATCAGTCACGATTTCCTGTAACGATTCCAAAACATAATCTCATTTTACCCTCTCTCCACAAGAACTCTGTAGTCTGAATGTTGTAGGTCACAGTGATTCAGAGAGAGTCTCATTATTTGCACCAAGGCATTTCACATCATGGTCAAGACACATGCAATTACTGCAAAACATTCTTGAATGTTTAATTCCAGAACTTTACCAAAGCAGCTAAGTGTGAAAAGCATGTCTAAGTGTTAATTTCCAGTTTCTACCAAGGGATGGATCCTTAGGTCCACTTCCATCTGGCCACAAGTTCCCGTAAAGGCCTTGTATTTCCTCTGTGACTTCAGAGGTTCTTAGAAAATGAAAACAGTTGCTTAGTTTGGCATTCACATAGGTTACACAGATGTCTCATCTCAGAAGAAATTCCTATTCTCAGTATTTCAGATAAATCAAAGAAAAACTTTCTAAAGCAGGACTCTACAGAGCCTCTGTAAGTAGACTCTTAACTTTTTAAATATTTTGGCCAGAGAATACAGTCAAAGTTTGCTGACTTATAAACGTATACATACAGACACACACGTTTCTTCCTTTGAATGGCAATAATTCCAAAGAGCCTACTCCAAATTTTCTAGTACGTTTTCACCGCTCTGGACTTTGGCTTAGTTTTTCTTATGCCCTTGAGGTATTTCTTTTGCATCAAGAAACTTGAAATACTACAATGAGGAGTGTAAGGTACCAGCAAAAGTGCATTGACTAGTATAATATCTTACTTACAAGTTTCCAGATGCATTATCTATCACAACTGAGTATGGTAATAATCTGTTCCATTTTGATGCAGTAGGTAAAACAGCTGAGTTATCAAATTTTTTCTATAATAATTATCTTAATAAAGTGGTTCTGTTCATTCCTGTGACACAGTAAACCATAAGCCAAGGGGACAATTAGAAAGAACGTTACACCACATTGACCTGTAGCTTTTTCGACAACTTCTCACTAGTACTTTCTTCTATTTAATAAAGATGGAAACAATGTAGAACAGTAAAAGGAGAGAAGTGAAACATAGAATTAAAGTGTCTAACATGAAGCCTAAAGTCAATCTAACACTACGTATTCTAGTACTTTAGGTACTCTAAGTAGGTTGATTTTTAACTTGTTCTTGAATTTTGAAATACACTGGACAAAAGTTGAGATAATATTGATATTTTGTGCTTCTTGGTTCATCTGTAATGCTAAATATCAAGAGTGGAAGCAATAGAAATGTGGCATGAAATTGAAATTCAAATATTGAATGCAGAAATAAAAGCAGAAGGAAGTCAACTGTGGGAAAGCATTTTTTTTTTCCTAATTATTCTGTTTATTTCAGTGATGTGTTTCAAGAAAGTGTCAGACTGACAGCTTTGAACAAATCAAAATCATTATTTAGCTACTGAACAGGAACAGAATGGACAGTACGAATGACAGCACTCCCAAAAGCTTCAAACCCCTTCTTCTTCACTCTTTAAGTGGAACTGAACCCATTCACGAGAGTACTTCTAACAATTCTTCTGATGTATATCTGCCAGGTCAAACCTTTTTGACAATGAAGACTTAACACAGCAACTGGATGTAAATTTTCATGCAATGTTCATCTCTGGCCTGGGGATTTATTTCCATGGTTAGCAATGTCAAGTAAGGCAGAAGTCTGCCCTAAATCCTTTAGACAATGACTAACAGTAACACATTCCTACTAAATCTCACTTCTGTCTTAGTCAGGGAAACTCAGCTGCGTATTTATCTTGGGAAAATAGAAAAAGAATACATGTACCCTGTGGCATACGCACAGAAAACATATCTCAATTAATTAGCTATTTTAACACAAACACTATCACCTTTTCTAGTGATGGGCCAAATAAGCATTCCCTCTGTGAGCAAACTAGCAGTTCACTGATTTGGAGGTAACATACCAGGCAGAAAAAGTTTTGCATATTTCACAGAAAGGCTCAGTGCCATCTTACAAGCACTTCAGACGTGAATTTGATTAGCAAAAACTTGCGTCCACAATAACACACAGGTTAAGATCTATCACCTGCTAAAGGTGATTCCTTTAATTTCTTTTGTTTATGCTGTGTCATTTCAGCCAATTTTCTGCACAATTTAAGCACCCATGTTCATATTCTTAAACTCCAGGCAGGCTTCCCTTAGAGAGGCCTGGAAAGGTGGCTCTGAGGCTGATTTATTCCTTAGACTTGTCCCAGTGATAAATGAATAGTCTCATCTCTGTCCTTCAAAGTTAAGGAGACAAAGTTATGAGTTCACTGGACTCTCCTTTGTAATGCAACCAATAACACCTTTGCAGAGGGAGCTACAGCTATCTGCTGGGTATTCTGGTCACAAAGGAGTTCTGAAAGAAAAGTAATAGAAAAAGAGTGGGCAATACAGCTCCAATTTATGAAAATAGCTAATATCAATGTATTTAAAACAAAATGTAGAGCAACTAATGGATTTTTCTGGTGGCCTGAACTCAGAGTAAAATCTCTATGTTGATCAAAAATCATTGCCAACAAAATTCCACCTACTGCTCTAAATGTGGAAAATATGCATCCCTACAGAATTGTATCTCTAAGCTAACATTTTCTGAACATTTTAATCAGCCTTTACAGATAAAAAAACGTGTTTCAAAGAGACACTTTTTTCCGTTTGAATAACAAAAAAAATGCCTGATTGTCTCAGCCTTAGATATTTTTTAAAACAATTCCTAGGGAAAAAAAATGATTTAGTAACTATATCATGGATGTTTCATTGATAATGTTTTAATTTCAGAGTATCAACAAGAAACACTCAATATGTGATGTCATGAACATTTAAGTAACAATCATATTATCTGCTATTGCCATCAATTTAAAATACAAATTAAGTGCCTAGATTTCCTTTACATTCAAAAACCTCTTGATGATCCCTAAAAGTCATTATCACTACATATAATTCAGATGAATACAGGTGAAAAACAAACCTGATAGTTTATGGGGTTAATTAAAATTTAAATCTATAATAGTCTATGCAGAGGGATGAAGAGAGGGGTCAAAAGTAAAAACTACATAATTATTAAGAGATTCAAATGGAGGTAGAAAGCCAAAGTTAAAATTGTTAGGAAAAAAGAAATTTACAAGAGAACATGCATTCCTATGCTTGAAAAATAAAACTCATCATAGAAGTTATGATTTTTAATACGTTACTACTATTAAGTTAATAAACATCATCAAAGATTTAATTTTTTAGCAGAAATGTAAGTACAAGGAAAAAAGGTATGACAAAAGGCTGAGATAGCTGAGACTGTTTAGCCTTCGGTAAACAGAGAACAGGGTGATCTTAACAATGTATGAGGGTTGCTCTGAAAATAATGCCTCCTGTTTCATTATGTTGGCCTGTGACATCAGATGCAGATGGTGGTGGTGTGACAGTAGAGGCTGAACCAGAGGCAGGCAGTATAAGACCAATTAAAGACTGTAATATGTATTGGTAATTTGGATTATCAATAATAACTCTTGCTCTGCGTGGACCTATAGTTCCATTCAAGCCTTTCTGAAAGATAAGTTGCTCAGTTTCTGCTTTGTAACAGATATTTTTGTGGTATTCTCCATGCAACTTTTCTTAGACAAAGTTCAATATGACTGATGGGTCCACTAAAACTTGAAAAGAGAAAGGCTAGGGTATGAACGAATGTAAGAATTAAGCAGACACTGAAACTAAAAAAGATATCACTAGACCCTTTCATACAGTAGCTAAATGGTGGCTCTGAATTCAATTTAAAATGTATCACTGATTGCATTACCAAGGCTAATTTAACTAAAACCACACACACTAAAAGTTAGGTAAAAACTATACTCTAAAATTATACAGTTTTACCTCTAGATACAATATTGAAATAATGCTTCAAAAATAGCCCAGGTGAAAACAGACAGTATGTTGAATTTATTGATCAAGACTTAAAAATCTCATTCTCCCATGAATATAATTTATTTCTTATGGAAATTCTATATCAAACATAAGTGTGTTTCATTCATTTTTCTGTTCAGTAGCTTAAAGGTTACTTGAAGAAATATATGTAATATTACCACCAATGTGGTACCATTCTACCACAGTAAAAATAATCATGTCTTGACTCTGCCAGCACTTTCATTACAAATACAGCAGTTGACTCAAGTACTGAGATACTGGGACAATACAAACTGGAAGTTAAGAATAATCATTTATTTTAAGAAAAGCAAAAATAATACGAAATGTTTTTGCTTTTTTCCCTGAAACAATACTCTCTTATACCCTAATTCTGATATGAAGTGATGGAAAACTCATAATTAAGACAAACAATTGCTTTCTGGCTTGCCTGTGCCCTGTGTTCTCTATTGTCATTACTGATTTGAATCTTCCCCTTAGACTCATGTGACATACATTCTGTGAGGCAAAGAAGAAAAACTTCTTGAAATAGGAAATTCAGACTCTCAGTTAAAATGAAAAGGTAATAATTGAAAATGATTACCTCTTATGTATACAACTAAAGTCCTTTTTTGATACTTTTCAGTTTCTCGTTTGGTTAATTCTTCCTTGTGAAGATTTCTCACCTGGACAAAGAGGCTACAGAACCTCATATTGCATGTAGTCGTTTGTAAAAAACAAGACAAAGACATACTGTATCTTAAACGATTCATATACTTAGGTTGCTCTGAAAGCTATGCCTCTGATTTATTTCCACAGAAACTACAACAAATACAAAAAGCACAATCACATTATTTAATAGAGCAAATTCTCGGCTACAAAACACTAGTATTCATAGAATCATCATAGAATCATAGAATGACCTGGGTTGGAAGGGACCACAAGGATTATCAGGTTCCAACCCCTATGACACAGGCAGGGCCACCAATCTCCAGATTAGGTACTAGATCAGGTTGCCCAGGGCCCCATCCAACTTGGCCTTGAGAACCTTCAGGGACAGGGCATCCCCAACCTCTCTGGGCAGCCTCTGTCAGCACCTCACCACTCTCTCAGTAAAGAACTTCCCCCTGATGTCTTATGTAAACCTTTCCTCCTTCAGCTTAAAACCATTCCCCCTTGTCCTACCACTATCTACCATTGCAAAAAGTTTACTTCCCTCCTGTTTATAATCTCCTTTTAAATACTGGAAGGCTGTAATGAGGTCTCTCAACAGCCTTCTCTTCTCCAGGCTGAACAAACCCAGCTCCCTCAGTCTATCAGCACAGTCACCACCATTAGCTGTGTACTTTCACCAGTGATGAGCAAGAGCCTGCATACTGTGCTCATAAAAACCTGCACCAGCGGAGGTGATCCACTGTTGCTGTCACCACTGCTGAAACACACCACTCACCACCTCAAAGTGTTTCAGTATCCACTGTTTGGTCTCCACCAATGCTTAGCAAGTGTTGATGAATGTCAATGGGTGCCATTTTTTCTGCATGGAGGAATTCAGTGACACACCTTTGCTTCATACGCACTTTCACATCAGACACTATTTTGTGAGACTTCCCTATGCTGCCATCTGTCACAGTGCAACAAAGTGTTGGTGGGAATATTGGTGGGAAGGTTCCATATCCACTGCCATACCATCAACATCAACCTCTGACATCAGGGGCCAACATAACAAAATAGGAGACATTACCTTTGGAGCAGTCCTTGCATTTACTAGTTGAAATATTGAATGGATTATTATATAGAATTTTTTGAAAAAAGTTTTCATTTTCCTCATAAGATAAACATAAAATTTTTACTAAGTTGCTAGATACATTAAGGCATTTATGATGCCTTGTTAAAAATACATTAATCTTGGATAAAGAATTTTACATCTGACAAAAGAGTGCAGAGTATTTAATGCTCCTTAAGCGCTGAGTCCTGCACTTTGGTCACAACAACCCCATGTAATGCTACAGGCTTGGGGCAGAGCGGTTGGAAAGCTGTGTGGAGGAAAAGAATCTGGGGGTGGTAGTTGACACTTGGCTGAACATGAGCCGGCAGTTTGCCCAGGTGGCCAAGAAGGCCAACAGCATCCAGACTTGTATCAGAAATAGTGTAGCCAGCAGGACCATGGAAGTGATCGTACCCTCTGCTCAACCCTGGTGAGGCTGCACCTCTACTACTGTGTTCAGTTTGGGACCCCTCATTACAAGAAAGAACTGGAGGGCCTGGAGCATGTCCAGGGGAGGGCAACAAGGCTGGAGAGACATCTGGAACACAAGTCTTATGAGGAGCAGTTGAGGGAACTGGGATTGTTTAGTCTGGAGAAGAGGAGGCTCAGGGAAGACCTTATTGCTCTCTACAGCTGCCTGACAGGTTGTGGTGAGGGGGCAGTCGGCCTCTTCTCCTGAGTAACAGGCATAAGATGAGCAGGAATGGCCTCAAGTTGGGCCAGGGTAGGTTCAGGTTGGATATTAGGAAAAACTCTAAAGGAGTGGTCAGGCACTGGAATGGGCTGCCAGGGATGTGGTGGAATCATCAGCCCTGGAGGCGTTCAAGAAATGTGTAGATGTGATACTTAGGGACATCATTTAGTGGGCAATAATTGTGGTAGGTAGATGGTTGGACTAGGTGTCCCTAGAGGTCTTTTCCAATCTCAATATTTCTATGGTACTATAAGACATGGTCAATAAGCAATTTTATTTTTGGAAGTGATCTACCTAATATTGTTTTTTAATTCTGCCACTACTTAAATTCATATTCTAATAGTGAAACATAATTTCATTTTTTGTTTATCTTTTTTATCCCCTGAATGCTTTCAGTAATTGATTTTTGCATCCCTAATTAAGTTTCCCAATATCTAGTAACATACACCATCTTTACTAGGAAGTCCAAACAGTGTTTTTTTCTAAATGCAGCATTATTTGTACCCCAACAGAAAAATATGGGGTTTGTTTTCTGGTTTTTTTTTTCTTCTTCTTTTTTTTTCCCCCAAAAGGATAGGAGTCTTACTAAAAGCAAGTAGTTTTTACAGAAGGTTTTCATGAAAATGAACACTTTGTACTACAGGAGTCCATCAAATACTGTCACATACTTGTATTATAAAAAATATTGTGACAACATCTGTCATAAATGATGCAAGGAACTCTCAAGTGTTGCTTTTGTCAGTAAAAGTAAAAAGCTTCTTGATTCAGTATGCAGCTTTCAATTGGATGTCAATCTGTATTACAACAACTTACATTTCCAGTATACCACTATTATCATCTAACTGAACTTTAGCAGCTAGTCCTTTGATACAAGAAAAAAGATAGATTGCCAGCAACTCCATGAAAATCACCTCTTCTAAATTTGGAAGATCTTCAAATTGACTTAACAGGTATAAATTGCTAACCTAGCCAAAGGGAAAGAAAAAAAGTGCAAAATAATTTACATTAGATTTAAAGAGTTCTCTTAAGACTACCAAAGATCCAGTAAAATTTTAGTTAGCATGTAGTTAAGAAAATTATCAAAACAGGTCTGAAGAACCTTTGAGACAATCAGTTCAAGTCTAGTAAGACAATCAGCTCAATGCTATTAAGATAGCATTACAGTATTCATGCAAAAATTTCAAAATGGATCCTTATTCTTAGAGAGAAAGCTCCTGCAGTCACTGAAAGCTAAAGAATGCAACATCTTCACTACTACTTTTTGATGAAGGAATTTCTTAAATCACTGCAAGTATCTTCTTCTTCATCAGAAATGTTAAAATATCTTGACTTGTACTGTTCTGCAAAACACATGGTAAGCTATTACATGAAAACACAGGTCAAACTACTCTACTGCTCTTCCAGCTATTTTAGTCTGACCTCAGGAAAAAAAAAAGCCTTTGAGATTTTAAATGTCCTCTGATCACTACTCTACCAGTACTGCAAATCTCTACCTGTGTAACTCCATCACTACGTTTCCTGCTTCCTTACACTGACACAAGTGAAGAAAATAGTCTGATGTTTCAGTGACAAGTTTCATATAAACAAAACTGAAGCATTTTTGAGCTGGAGTAGCACAGAAAATTATTATTAGCCATCTTTTCCTCAATTTACCTTTCCACAGTTTAAGGAAAAAGTCTCACTTTTTTCATCATCTCATGCCCTCTGAGTAGAACAAAAGTGTTGAAAGCAATTAAGAATTTTGCTCCTCATTCCGTGAAGCCTCCAGGCTGGTCATGATCTGTGATCACACTTTCTCATACTCCTTGGCTGACTGTTTCTTTGTAATGAACATCTAACTCTGTGGCAATGCCAGTCACCACAAAAACATTAGGAAGGATGTCAAAGATCCATTGTGTTTCTCTGTAGGATATGACCAGGATGGCAATGAACACTACTCCTTTCAGAAGGAAAAGCCAGCTTGCTTCGCTCTTTTAAAAAAACAAGTCAAGAAAGAACTGCACAAAGGTCAAAAGAATAATCTATTTCTTCCTATTATTGAAGCAAATTAAAGAGATTTCCACATAATGCAATTGCCAATAGACCTAATTACTATATAAAAGGAAACAGAAAGATTGCTGTTATTTGCAAGTCCATACTGTCTGTATAGTCAGGTATCATAGTAATACAGGTGACTATAACAGAAAGAAAGAAGCAGAATAGGCCTAAGGCATGAAAAATGTGTGGTCTAAAGCTAGAATCTGAGCTGTACTCAGACTGAAAAAGAGTATACACTATCATTTAATTATGTATCTTTTTTTGCTAGGAACTCTAATGAGAAACCTTTTTTCCACATCTTCTTTGATGAACCAGTTCAAATAATTCTTATTCTGTTTTAAAAAAGATGGAATTTTGTTGCCACCATATTTCTCAAAAATGGCTAGGTCTGGATTCCACAGTGTGCTGAACACAGTTCTAAAGAAAAACGGAAAAATGTTTTTTTTTCCGATCCACGTTACATAAGCAATGTAAACAAACAAAAAACCCCATATTTATAACTTCTGTGCTTTCACCTAGTACAAGCTGTCAATAGTATGATGATGAATTCTGCAAGATGGTATCATTTACATTTCGTTGAGTTTAATCAAAATGATTCCTGTATGTCTTACTGTTACAAACTATTGATCAAAAAATTAAATGAAAGAAAACAAGCTGCAAAACCCACTCCTCAGAAGAAAATATCTGACCATATTTCAAAAAGGGAGTAGGCGAATGTGATCCTTTGAAAGACTGATGATAGCATTACTCTTACTTATGTCATAAATCTTGACAGCTGCACTTTCAACAACTTGTTATAGAAAAGAAAAAGCAGACCTGGATCCCATATTGTCTTTGATAACAGTGAAGCAGCAAACTCCTATTTTCA
Source organism: Penelope pileata (assembly GCA_013396635.1). Classification (NCBI taxonomy): domain Eukaryota; kingdom Metazoa; phylum Chordata; class Aves; order Galliformes; family Cracidae; genus Penelope; species Penelope pileata. Next base: position 119,382 of record WBMW01001277.1, on the reverse strand, counting down.
CATTCTGATTTTCATTTCATCATAGGTGTATGCATAGCAAAAATTCAGGGTAGTAACCGAAAGAACTTTATTTAATCAATTGAGTCCTGAATAATGAAAATAAAGGTCCATATTCCCTATGTAAACTGCACTGTTACATACATTTATCATATACACCTTCAAAAAGTAACCTATAGTGAGACCTCTGAACTAGGATGTTAAATATAAAGTGGTAACCTTCCCTCCTTTGATTTAAATCAGGCTTTTGTGGCTTAAGTAATATTGGGCATGTATTTTTCTACCTGTCAGATAACCCAGAAACAAATCCTCACATCAAGAGTTGCTATAAAGATCAATATTGAAATTCTGAGAATCATAGAGATTTGCATTTATAAACTTGCTTATTATGTTTTTATTCATGCAGCTCTGAAGGCATAGTGTCATCTTTTTATCCAGACTCTTTTCATTACTTCTCCCTGTTGGTGTTTCAGTACATGCTGTGAATGACCTCCAGAGATTCCTGAAGCTATATGCGGAAAGAAAATTGAATCTGAAAGCTTTATTAGACAAGTTTGTCTTCAGCTTGTGTCTGATGTCAGCTGTATTGAAAAATAGAACTGCTTGTGAAACTGGGTCCTGACCTTGAAAAATCTCCAATCAAATGGTAACAGATTCAGGTTTGTGCCATATTGCTATTTGTTAGATGTGGCACATGTGTTAGGAGTGAAAAAGCTTCTTAATGAAAATCAGATGGAGTAATCAGACAACTTCATTCTTGAGCACAACAGGGAAACTTAGGTATATGGTGATGTACAAATAATGGGGCCAACTCAGGCTGGCATCTGTGAATCTCTTTACTACGGAAGCCTTTAAAGTAAAATGACTGAAGTCCAAACAAACTAAAATTGTTTATAAAAATGATTATTTATTCCTTCCTGCAAAGGTACAGAGCAACCAAAAGACAATGAATTATCCCTTTACTATTCCACTTTATACTTGAGTGAGCAATCTTTGTTAGGTCAACTGATGTAAGAGCCTACCCTTACAGCTCACCACTGATTCAAGAACTCAAGGCATTCTCTATGATGCTTCCTTATTGCATTGTTCCCTGTTTTTTGTTTCAGTAAAACTCACTATAGAGCTGAACTGAATTATAACTGATATTAAAAAAAAAACATTTCCTCTAGATTCTGCATACACAAATATAACAGACTATATAATTCTGGACATAGCCATCATTAGAAAGAACATTTCTCTCTATTGCAACTCACACACTAGTGATCTTGCTTACCAGTGTCCTAAAACTAGTGTTAACTGAAATGGATTACTGGAAGTAGCAGTGCCTTCTAAACTCAGTATAGAACTCTGGACAGATAAACAATGTCTGGATGGAGATCAGTGATGAATGGTGTTCCTCAGGGGTCAATGCTGGGACCGTTACTCCTCAATATCTTCATCAATGACATGGACAGTGAGAATGAGTGCACCCTCAGCAAGTTTGCAGATAATACCAAGCTGTATGGTGTAGCGGACATGCCTGAGGGATGGGATGCTATCCAGAGAGAGCTAGAAAGGCTTAAGCAGTGGGCCCAGGAGAACTGCGTGAGGTTCAACAAATCCAAATGCAAGGTCTTGCACCTGGGCCATGGCAACCCCCACTATCAATACAAGCTGGGGGTGAAAGGATAGAGCACAGTTCTGTCAAAAAGGACTTGGGGGTACTGGTGAATGGCAAGCTGGACATGAGCCAGCAATGTGCCCTCACAGCCCACAAAGCCAACTGTACCCTGGGCTGCATCAAAAGAAGCACAGCCAGCAGGGCGAGGGAGGTGATCCTGCCCCTCTACTCTGCACTGTGAGACCTCACCTGGAGTACTGTGTCCAGATGTGGAGTCCTAAGCACAAAAGAGACATAGACCTGCTGGAGCATGACNCCCTTGTCCTATCACTGTCTACCCTTTTGACAAGTTGGTTCCCCTCCTGTTTATAATCTCCTTTTAAATACTGGAAGGCTGCAATGTCCCCCTGCAGCCTTCTCTTCTCCAGGCTGAACAAGCCCAGCTCCCTCAGTCTGTCCTCAGAGGGGAGGTGCTCCAGCCCTCTGAGCATTTTTGTGGCTCTCCTCTGGATCCTCTCCAACAGCTCCACATCTTTACTGTTTTGTGAGCCTCAGACCTGGGTGCAGCACTCCAGATGGGGCCTCACGAGGGCAGAGTAGAGAGGGACAATCACCTCCCTGTCCCTGCTGGCCACCCCTCTCCTGATGAAGCCCAGGATACCATTGGCCTTCCGAGCTGCAAGAACACACTGCTGGCTCATGTTAAGTTTTTCATCCAGCAGGACCCCAGGTCTTTCTCTGCAGGGCTGCTCTCAAGGAGTTCTACTCCCAGTCTGTACACATACCTGGGATTACTCTGACTCAAGTGCAAAACACTGCACTTTGCTATGTTGAAGTTTCGATGTAAGGAAAAAGGTTTTTACAGTAAGGTTGTTGAAGCACTGGAACGGGTTGTTCAGAGATGTGGTGGAAGCCCTGTACCTGAAGGCATTTGAGGTCAGGCTGGACCGGACTCTGAGCAACCCGATCTAGCTATAGATGTCTCTGTTCATTGCAAGGGAGTTGTACTAGATGGCCTTTTAAGATCCCTTCCAGCTCTAAGGATTCTATGATTCTGTGATTCTATTGTCTTGTTGAAACAGATGAAAGCTGTGGATTTCTAGATGTTCAACTCTGTGGAGAACGGTTCTGCAATATTAAGTATTTACCATGTCCCCCACACAAGTATTTCAAGTAGTGAATACTACGTGCAATGTGTTCTTTTAAATATCAGTGTCTGCATTAGTACTGAAAACACTGTAGGTGCACACTTTCCTAGATTGCTCAGTCTTCCCCAAGGAATTATTTTGAGTATACTTGGTCTCAGTTATGCTATGCCAGCTGCTCTAAACAGTACAGACTCTTCAATTTGTACATTTGTTTTTAATTTATGCTCTAAATACACACAATGTTATCTTTTCAGGTGCACAGTGAAACCTACAAGGATTTTAAGACTAGTATTTGAAAATTCTGAGAAACACAGTTCTAAACTAGAGTATATGTTTTCACTCAAGCATTGTGTGCAATATATAAACAATGACTGCTTCAGAGCACATTAGCTATGAAATACTACAAAAAAGAAAATAGTTTCTATAGTACATTTTTGCCCAAAGCTGGTTGTTGCCATTTTGTTTCCTGTATTTTTGTCATTGTCTCTTGAAAACAGAAACATGGCTTGTTTGTTTTTAAAGAGGGATGTTACATGATCCAATTCTGAAGCCCATGAAATGAATATATTTCATCAGCTACATTTTCAAGGATCTTGCAACACAACTAAAATATTTAATCAAATATAATATCAGAGATTTAGCAGGGCAGCCTTCATAATACCGTGCCCAGTCGGTACATCTCTCTATCTCAGTCCTAACCAATATAGAAAAACAGATCACTCAACTATGCAATTAACATGAAAAAAAAAATTCCAGGTGCATAAAATATAGACAGTAACACTGCAAGAATGGCAGTTTCTTAAGTCACTGTGTTTTAGTTTTAGACCTTATGTAATTGCATCAGGGTATGCATTTTCACACACTTTGTTGCTAATTTTCCTTAAAAACATACAGTCTCAGGAACTATATATTTTTAGTTACTCTAGTACATGCTTCTTAAGCTATGTTATATCCCAAGCAATACACACACATTTCAGCCAAATTAATGTAACAGCTGTACATAAAGAGTAACACTAGTGATTTTTTTTTTTTTTTTTTTTAAGGACCGCTTTATAAGATCTTATAGCCCAGGAAAAGCACGAAGTCTAGTCCAGGTGGGACTTGTTCCGTGGAGAAATGAGAAGTAAACTAATCATTCCTACACTGAAGAAGACATGCCTTAAGATGCACTCCTTCAAATAAAATATCAAAACACAATCATGAAATAAAACACTGTTGTCACTAGTTTACCCAGATTCACAATTACCACTCAAAAAAACCTCAAAATGCAAAATTCAAGGTATTATAGACCCAGGCGGTGATTGTCTGTAAATCTTTTTTCTATGTCTTAGTTGAATGTATACGCTGATAAACAATGACGAGTTCAGCTTTGGTGAAGTTACGGCAGCCCATAAACCACATATTCCAACTTGGTTTTAATGGACTCGGCTTGATACAATACTTCTCTCCATTCTTCCTATTGCATTCTAAATTCTGAAAAGCCTTCTTCCCCTGTGCAGGGAAGCTGAATTTTTGGCTCCATGCCTGTAGTCTCCAGCTCGTATCCTCAAATCAAATTATACTGAAAGGACATAACAGATTCAGTTGCATGCATTTGAAGAAAGATACTTAAAGCTGATGGCTAGCAGAATGAGTGCTTCTGAAACAGTAACAGTTTTCTTCACATTCTTTGTCTTAAATACGCTACAATTAACAATGTATATAATGCATTACTGCCCTATGTATCTGTAACTCATCTACAACCTGTAAAATGAAAACAGTAATTTTTGAGACCTACTAAAAATAACACTCCAAATTAATGACTGCTGACTCAAAGATTTAAGATGAAAGTAACTTGAACTCTACTTAAGTTTTCAATTCAACCAATATTCAATTCAATGCACCATTGTAATTGACACTATCACTCTACCTTTTTCTTCATATCTCTGTCATTTATTTTTCTATTTCACTTGATTACGCATTTTAATGTCAGACAAAAACTTGTGAAAAATTCAGGGAAAAAGTGAAACAGTGTACGCAAAGTACACTGAATAAATTAAACAAACTCCGAGAGTAAAAAGTTCCACTCTGTTATATTATCTGTACATGCAGAATGTAAAATTAGCTGACCAAGTATTTTCAACTGTTTTAATTCTGTTGTTTTTTAAAGTTTCACTAACCTCAAGTACAGCATGACTTATAAATAAATACATATCCTTTTAAGAAATTGTATTTTCAAGTATAACTCTAAACAAAAGTGGCCAAAATTTTCCCTTGAAATGAACTATAACTTTAACTAATGTATTAAATAAATGCAGAGGTAGCACTTCAGTACAAAATAAGTCATATGAATGCTAAAGATACTGTTAAAATTTGTCCTGTAAAAGCACATTCCCAAACAGCATTTCTCTCCAATTACAATGCTTTCAAACTGCTGGCTAAGCAACATATCAAGTTATTCGGATAGAGATGTTGACACAATTTCATGTTATAATGTCATGTACAGATAGTAAGTGTGATTTCCTTCCTGAATCATCTCGTCTTAGAAGTCAATCTTTGCTAAGGTTTTAGACATAGCCCTCAGCTAAGTACATTTTCCTAGCTGGAAAAGTAGTTCCTGTTCATTATGCCTGAGGGTACACTGGCCTTGTGGGATATTAATGACATTTTTTAGTATTTCTTCTGCCAAACAAACTGTAATACACAGATCTAGAAATAATTATACAAAGGGTCCTTTCCCTCTATTACAGCCACCAGATGGTATATATAGTAAGACCCTCTGGCTGAGTTCTTGTAACCAGACTAGACAAAATGACACCTGACAGGGCAGTAGAGGTTAGCCAATAACATCTTCATTCCCTGGTCTCAGAAACACAAGCATCAACAAAAATCAGAAAACAAAATTATCAACAGGAGATACTTGCATTGCTTCACAGAGTCTTTCCAAAGCATTGAAGTATTTTATGAATACTTTTTTTTTTTTTTTAAATTTAAATTGAAGATTATTTGGATTTGGAGGGGCTTCAGTTATAGTTCATTGAGAATATATTTTCCAGATATCATAGTTCAAGGAAAACAGTAATTCCATACAGTCACTATTTTGGAGGGAAAGTGCAGTGCAGAGGCCTCTTTCCAAAGACTAGTGTTAATATTCAGGCTTCTAACAGTTCTNGGAGGTACAAGATAAATTCATATTTGACACTACGAGAAGCGTAACTTCTGTTAGAAACTAGGACAAAGGTGAGTATCCCCAGCTGTAATGTTTCAGACAGTTCATGCTGATCACTGATCATTTCTTCAATGACAGAAAACACCAGGTGCTACACCTGACATGGTGCAATGCTGCACACAGGCACAGAGTGGGAGATGAGTGGATGGAGAGCAGCTCAGCAGAAAGGGGGTGCTGGTGACAGCAGGCTCAGTACAAGCCAGCAGAGTGCCTTGGTAGCCAAGAGAGAAACCAGCATTTTGAGGCACATCACAGCACAGCCAGATAGGCAAAGAGGTGATTCTCCTGCTATATTTAGCATTGGTGTGCCCTCACCTTGAATATTGCGTGCATTTCTGGGCTCCACAATATAAAAGGGAAGCTAGGGACCTTGAAAGCATTCAGAGGAGGGCAAAAAAGCTGATAAAAGGGCTGGAAGACATATCCTATGAGGTCATGAAGACAATTGGATTGTCCAATGTGGAGAAAAGAAATCTGAGAGGTGGCCTCATTGCTCTCTACAGCTCCTGAGGAAGGGAAAGCATGCTTCAAAAACTGACTGGACATGGCCCTGAGCAACCTGCTGTAATTGACCCTGCTTCGAACAAGAAGAATAGATGTTTTCACAGACCCCTTCTGAACTGTACAATTTCATGATGATACATTTATAATGATGTTATTGCAGTAAACTGACCCAAATAAAGAAAAATTATGAGCTAGCGTTACAAGCACAGGTTCACATTTTAAGTGCTCTTGGCACTAGAAAGGAAATCAATCTTACTTCCAGCCTAATCCTTTAGAGAACACCAGTGCTTTCATTTTCTGCATGTATAATTTCATCTGCTGAGTTTCTGAAATGTTAGTAGACAGAGCTTACATGTAGTATTAAGGTAAATGAGTAATATAGCAATTTTTCAGCTTCAGATTAGTTAATATAGGAATCTGCTGTACAAATATGCTGTGTTCTCTCTCTCGTTCAGTTATTACTATTCCCTTTGTAACAGCAAATTCACAGCTCACAAACACTCCCTCCCACTGGAAGCTGACATAACCTGCTGACATGCAGAACTGACACAGCAAGTTTAGTGACCCAGCACGACAAAAATGATTACACAACTCCTCTGGTTCCCCTATGTCATTAAATGAATTTCTATAGCATGTCTTAGAACAAAAACCTGTAAAGTAAGGATATTGTTGTGCTACAAGTTAAAAGCAAAAACAAAACAAAACACTAGTGGTATTTAGAAAACACCACTAGAACCATGGCAGTTCTAAATGTCAAAAAATAACTGATAGTTCCTATTTATTAAGATCCAACATGTTGTAAGCAAGACATCTGCTTTGCTTGAATTAACACAATTACGAAAGAAGTTGGATTGTCTTCTGGTACTGAATCTTCTGGATTCTGTCTAAATGGTGCAATTATTTACTTCCTAGGAAAAGATTTTTCTGTTTTGCTGTCTTAGAGAGTCACTAGTAGAAGATACAGAATTCTCTAGTACCAGCTTTTCTTGTATGTTATCCATTAAAACATGCTAAAGGCAAGAGGGATCAACATCCTACAAGTAATCAAATCCCAGGGGACTTCTGTTGCTGCATTATAACTTAACAGCAGAAAACAGAAGGCAACCTAACAGTAGAAAACACTTCTCCCAAATCTGAGCAGATAATTGAGTAGCTTTGCAACTTGTAAGGGTGAAAAACACTCTTCGTCCAAGAAACAGAGATGATAGTTTACTACCAAGTAAAGAATCTTAATGACTTTAGAAATTCAGCCATTAGCCAAGTGCCTCTATTATGTATCTTTTCCACCCATGCTTAATCAATACATTTCAAAGCAAAGCAGTAGGAACAAAATCTATATGTAGCAAGAAGATAAAAGTGAGTTTGTAGCCCTCGTAGATAACTAGCAGGTGTGAAGAGATATGAAAAAATTATAATAAAAATATTGCTCAAATAATTAAAATTAAATGGAGACCAAGTTTCTTCCTGTATATTCATGAATTCAAGACACCCATAGGTGCATATCACAGACTTAATGTTTAACTCCAGAATTACTTCTACCATGTTGTCATACAACCTTTTCTACAAATATGCATACTTTGTCTTGAAACAGTCTCAGTTCATTGGTCTATCATATATAAAAAGTATTTGCAGAATTTTATACTGTGAGAAATTTATATCTATTTGACCTGTACAAGTATTATCTTTTAATTTAAATGATTATTTTCCATCGTATTTTCTCCATGAATACATAGAATAAAGAAACAAGACTTTGAAACAGTAATAATTTAAAGCATGCTGCAATCATTTAATCAAATCCATAAACTAATTTGTCTTCTGGGACACGTTACACAAAATAGAAAGGAAATGATAAAAAGCAAGTTGAATGTCATACCAGCACACTTCCCATTTACAAGCCAAAGCTGAAATTTGTACAGATGCACAATGAATTTAGACTGTCACAACTCATTTTCACTTTAACTGTGTGATTTTTAACTAATTTTAGAAGATGTATATACTGAAGCACTTACAGACACCTGGAGAGAACAGGACAGGTGCTCCTAACGCTGGCTTTTCCTTTAGCTGTTGAATTAAGTGGTTTATTGTCTTCCAGTCAGCATTCAAGTCTTCTAATTTTTTCTAGAGTAGAAGATAAAAATACATTAAATTTATAATACATAAATTAATGCAATTCTCCTTTTTTTTTTCATCTGATGTTTCACCTGAATTTAAAAAAAAAATAAAACACACATAGAAACAGCAATTAGTTTTCATGTCCCATTTGGGCATAACTTCATAGTGTCACAGTTCTGAGAGTACCTTTCCTCCCAGAAATTTGCCTGCTGGAGCTCAGGGACAACCTATGGATCATGCAACTGCTGGACCCTGACCACAGACTAACTTCCTCAACCAACCTCAGCCCCATCACGGCCAGATGTCCCTGCCCATCCATCTGGGGCTGTGTCTGGTTCCTCCCATCAGACCTGATCGTGGCCCCCCTGGCCTGCACTGCTCCCTGAGGGACAGACCTTAGGGAACATAGAATGACTTCCTCCTAAATGTACAGTAGAAATTTTTTGTTTTGTTTTGTTCTGGTTTTAATCATCACAAACCCGAGATGCTCATTTTTTAAATTAAAATAGGGAAGTGAATTTTGTATTAAGAAAAGGTCAATAAAATCTCTGCTATTCAGAGCACATTCTTCTATCTATTTAAAAAAAAAAAAAAAGTCTTAGCAGACCTCAGGGAATCATAAACTTTAGTGTGTGGGCACACAGTTCTGAGCAGTAATGGCTAAACTGCTACTTTTAAACAAAACCTAAGTGAAAGTCTGGAGTGTGAATTACATTGGTCCTTGGATAACCCTGAGAGGCATTTAGACTTGAAAATGATGTTTCTACCCCGCTTTTTTCCTCACTCTAGGGACTGTAATGTAGGATGAAGCATGCTAATTATATGCTAGCATCTCTAAACTCTTCAAACAAAGACCACCTTTCTTTTTTAAGCTGTTCCCTGACTGCCTGCTACAGAAAGCAGTCCAGTATACCAATGCCACTCAGGGGTGCTTTTAGTATTCTTATATCCTAGTTGTGATCAGACATACAGTCTAAATCACAATCCAGCCATGATGCAAATGGGATGTCTGTTAAGAAAGTTGTTTAAACACCTTGAATCTAACAAGACAGAGTCAGTAGGAGAGGGGTAAGGAACAATACACATTAAACTGAAGTGTGTACACACACATTCACACACTAAAATAGCCCAGTTTTACATTCTGATAGCTCGGGCATCATTTATAGAATTTGCCTTAAGCTTTGCCATAAGTACTCTTAAATCTGCAAAGTTCTTTTCTATCTATTGCCAGTGGAGGCTAAAATATTACTTGGTATAAATTCTGGATAGCTTTTTGTGCAAATGCTTTTTGATAGGACAGAAGAGAAAGGATACAAAGCAAAAAGAAAATCTTTTTATTTTTAAGAGTGGCTTAAAAACTACATTAAACTTAAAATCAAAAGTCAGGAATATCAGAAATTCTCCTTGATAATAGAATGTGATGACTACACAAAAAAAGCAAACAGGTATGCACAATAAATGTAACATATGACAATACATACATTTTATTTTTGCATGGATTATATGCACACACACACTCTGTGGACCACATTTCATGACATTTTTTCTACTGTTCAAGCCCAAGAGTTTCATTCCAGATCTTAAAATGTAGAGGACTATTCCACTATCTATTCAATAGTTACCGAGAGTGCAGAGAACCCTTAAACACAAAAGCTGGAGAGATTACACTGCCAAGGTCTGGCTTCATTCTATCATATATTCACAGTAACTCAGAAAAGAGATATGAATGTTATAAATATAATATTGGTCCTCAATGTGAGTAGCTGCTTCATTCATTCACATGGATGTGAGCCAGGGATTTGTTTCCAGCAATGGCAAAATACATGCAACATCTACTAAACTAACAAGAGAGTAGCTAGTTCCAAACTCTTCTATCAAAATTACAGTTTGATCCAATCTTGTATCTGCCACAAATTAGCATGCATGCATTAAAACGTTCACTTCCTAGAGCACAACAATTTTGCTGTAATTAAAGCTCTAGAGCTTTAGTGACAAGTATTAACATCAAAATAAGTAGCATTGAGGAACACTTTTATTGATTTATTGATTTCCTTTAAATGTCAGTCCCAGCGTTGTTTAAGTGAGGCTAACATTCATACATGAACTAATCTCGCTGACAGCACTAAAACTACATAGAAGTACTTAGAGAGAGAAGTGATATAGCATATTAAATGCAAGCCTGAGGTTAATGAAACTGCATTCTAAGGGTATTCCTTACGTCCTCCTCCTTTTCCCACTACTTACTCTCCCACTCAACGTGATGAGAAAGGAGAAATGGAATGCCATGGAAGAAAATTCTGTCTCCTCCTTTGCCACCAATATACCTTTCTGAGTAAACTGTTCTGTTTAAGTGCTCTTAATCATGAGATTGGAAGATGACCCTTCTGTTGTCACTATTACCAGTAAAAGTTACTTTACATTTCAAAAGCATGAAACCTGTTTCAAAAATAGGTCTGATTAATAAAGTGCTAGTGCTTAAAGGATCACGTCCTATCCCATTTTTGATTCTTGAATCAGAATATACTAGGATTTCAATATCTTCATCAATGACATCGATGATGGGATTGAGTGCACCCTCAGTAAGTTTGCTGATGACACCAAGCTGAGTGGTGCAGTTGACACGTTGGAAGGAAGGGATGCCATCCAGAGGGACCTTGATAAACTCGAAAGGTGGGCCCATGTGAACCTAATGAGGTTCAACACAGCAAAGTGCAAGGTCTTGCACGTGAGTCAGAGTAATCCCAGGTATGTATACAGACTGGGAGAAGAGATCCTTGAGAGTAGCCCTGCAGAGAAAGACCTGGGGGTCCTGGTAGACGAAAAACTTAACATGAGCCAGCAGTGTGCTCTTGCAGCTCGGAAGGCCAATGGTATCCTGGGCTCCATCAGGAGAGGGATGGCCAGCAGGGACAGGGAGGTGATTGTCCCTCTCTACTCTNGTGGCAGGGGGGTTGGAACCTGATAATCCTTATGTTCCCTTCCAACCCGGGCCATTCTATGATTCTATGTGCCAGCAAGAACATTTTTACAGTTCTATATTGTAAAATTCCAGTATCATGACTTTTACTATGCTTTGTGAAGGTGTGAAAACATACATATTTCAGACAGTTAACTATAACATAAGATGTATGCTTTACTGATAATCAAGAATATTATTAAGGTCCTATACTAGATTCTATAACTACACATTTTGGGCATCCTACATGAATCAAATATTTAGTTAACATAAAGATTTACAAATTCAAAATCAACCCTTCTGCAGATAGACTAACTTTAATCCTACAGAACAATTGCTGGCTTCACCCCTGTAACTTTCCATTGAAGGACATACAGAAAATTCCAATGACAATAGAATTCATAATCATCTTCTCTATACAAGAATATTTCATCTGGACAAGTTTCAAAAGGAGTATATGTTCAACACATAAGCATTTAACAGCCTATAACTTACATTTCTGCTTATTGTTTACTTCTTTGAAGACTTGAAAAGTATTCTTTGATGAAATAAAGATGCTGTTTGTAAGAATTACTGTTTGATAAGTTAGATAGGTTTAATCTCCAAAACAAAACAAAACAAAACAAACAAACAAACAAAAACTTGTATGAAAATCTAGAAATCCATGGCTGTGATTAATGTACCAGAAAATAACCACTGGTGTTTGAGAGGTAGAGTGGATCTCAGTGTTTCAACCCTCACTTTATAAAGCCATTGGGTTCAATTTATACTCAAAACATTACAATGAGAGTATATTATAAAGATTGGAACGATAAACAGCAAAGCACTAGGAAATGTCAGAATAAAGTCAACTATGAACGTTAATTCAGACCCAATGCACCTAACTGCATTAATATATTTAATTTTTATACCATTTTCCAGCACTGGAGCGGCCTGCAGTATGAATAAGTCTATGCGACCTCTGCTTCATTTATTGAAAAGAATGGAAAGATTTGCAGTGAACTAAGAAAAAAAAGGAAGCTAAGAAAAGGTTCTCTCAGGTAACTAAATACTGTGCAAAGTTTTCAAGCAATGCCATGCAAGTAATTAATGCTTTTAAAGAAGCCATTTTTTTTTTCCTTTTTCTGTGAATCTAACATGAAGAATTGGTATTTTATTTCCAGAACTCTTCAGTAAATTCAGCTGCAATTGAAATTCTGAAAATGATGCATTTATCTTATAAAATGTCAGAAAACATGATGTTGAAGTATCTGGCTGTCAGTGTTTCAAATTTGATAAACAAAAAAATCTGCTATATTTAATTTCAGTCTCTCTGTGCCTTTGCTCCCATGTGTAAAAACAGATAAAACCACCATCCTGTTGCATGAGAATTAATTTGATCTGGGAAAACGTTTTTAGATTAAATATATTTTATGTGCTTGAAACACAAACTGGTCTCAAATAAACCCTCACATTTTTGTCATAATTGTCTGGGAAATTGTACTGAATTTTATGGTACGCCTATGCTTAATATCACAAGTTAAGAAAACTGCTATGTTTGGTATTTTCTCAGATTTGTGTCTAGCAATATGTTTACTTTGACCCAACTGTTGTTTTTTTCTCTTTCATTTCTGTGGAAAATAAAAAGCAATCATACCCATATCTAAAATAAAGCAATGTTTATGAAGCACTTAGACACCACTGTGATGACTGGTTTGAAATAGTCCATGAGGGAATTAGCCATTTTTCTTCACAGCAGAAACTGAATACTTCACAGGAAAAGTGCAGCTTGCAGCAACAAACTAAACAAGTATGAGTTTAAGTACTGAATCACTGTTCACAGTGTGAGTGCTCTCCATACCCTCTACTGAATTAGGCAGGGTTCAACCTAAAACAAGGCCACCGCATCAACTTTAATTCAAGAATTTTCTGAAATTTGAGAGTTTAACTTCGCAACCTCAGTAATACCCTTTCAAAAACACCACAATAAGAGTACAAATAATTTATGCTACCACAAAATAACTTGCGTAGAAAATTATTTTGACTTGTGTCGAAAAGTCTGTATTGGAAAGTACAAATGATAAACAGTACTGGAAATTACTCACTGAAGAATGAAAACAGATAATGATGGCAGAAGACAAACTCAGTATAAATGTGGGAAAGCCTAAGGAAGTCTACATCACCAAGAAAGCAGTTCAACAGCCCTGACAGTATATATTCACTGCTTTATTACTTACTGTACAAGACAGTGAATCAGAAATTAACTTCACAGGTTGTTTAATTAATTGAACTCCAGAATGTAATGAAAAAAGTAAAATCCAATTAAAGAGGGACTAGAAATGAAATAGCCACTGCTCCACAAATAGTTATTAATTTCCTCACAGACACATTTTATAATGTCATTGTCAAAACTACAATTCAAGGAACATCATAATCTTTATTTAAAGCGTTATAACGTTCTAGACAATCATGTTCTAGTAGATCTGGTAGAAATTGGCAGTTTTCAGTCTTTGACGTGAACACTTATAAGAAATAGATATGGAATACACTTTTATGTCATAAGTTTGCCCTAAACAATCACTTCACACTACTTATGCTTTGGTCAATCGTACATAAAGCAAGTGCTAGTTCTCCTCGCAAATGTCAGCACTCATTTTACAGTTCTTTAAATGCAGTTGCAAAAATCTAGGAAGCCAAAATCTCACTTTTTTTTTCTTTTTCTTTTTTTTTTTGCTGCTTCAAATTCTTTGCTTAAAATGTGGAGTAAGGGCCACTAAGACAGCTGCTGCAGTTATACTAAGTGAGTAAATGCAGTTATTGTAGTGTGATTTTTGTTCAATCACCCATTCAGTATACAGATGACATGTTTCTATTCCCAACAATAATAGTGCTATTTACACCCAACACAGAGTCAGAAGCCTTCTTTCTGCTCACTCTCATTAGCACACTAGTTTTAAGTCAACTTCAGTTCACCTCTTTTGGTATTTTTCCACTGTTTAGGAGAATTGATAATTAAAAACAAACAAACAAACAAACAAAAAACATATATATATATACCAAAAGGAAAAAAAAGATTTCTGTTAAGGAAAGAAGAAAAAGAAACCAAAACATGATTGAATATGTATTGGTTTCTGAAGTAGAGATAAGTGCATTCATACGTTCCTATGAGTCTGCCTTCAGCTGGCGAGATTTGTAAGACTTGGAGTATTATTTTCCTGCTTTTACAAAATCTCCTGTAAATGTAGTGACTACAGATGGAGGAAAACAAGAAATTTACTGTAGAGGTCACCTACAGACATCTTAACTTTGCAAGGGAGCCTTTTACTATAAAATTAGATTATTGACAACCGTAGGTTAGGAAGAGCTCTAAATACAAGGTTTACTACCTCTGTCCAGTCAGAAGTAATTGCAATAGATACTTACTGTAATCAATAAGTCCTTATTACAGTTTTAAGCAACTCTTAATCATGTCCACAGATCCTTTATTAGCAGTGATAAAACCAGAAACCTAATCAAACTCTGGTTGATATAGTAGTGACCTTACTAGTAGTTTGATCTCCTACTCCAACAGCAGCTGGACTGCTCATGAAGGGCTGTATGCTTACGTTTTCCTGCTACGTGATTCTACAGGACAGTACATGGTACTCCAGGGCACAACGAAGGTCTATACAGTCTTTATGAAAGTAAGTGTAAACTGTCCAACTGATTTCTGTGGTGCGGAAAATGATTCTATAATATGTTTTTCTAAAAGAGAAGGGTTGGGAGGGATCAGTCTTCCTAACGATGCACCTTCTTGTTCAAGACAGAATCAAGGAAGTCAGTCTACAAGAATTCTGGCAGAGATAAACTCAGTGGTAAAGTTCTATATTGCCATCTCTCCTTTACAATGGGAAAAAATTAAAGCAAAGTGCTCTCTTTATCACTTGACTCTTATCTTGTTTACAAAAAATGTTCACTTTTTTAATTTACAGAATTCCTGAAAGTGCTATTTGAAATAAAGCAGTTTAAAAATACTTTAGTGATGCCATTAACTATGCACAACAAATTTAAATTTAGGTTCAATGTGAATTACTCTTGAATAAGTAAAATAACCTTAATGTTAAATAAAATAATCCCATCACAACATGTAAAAATTTTCTATTTGGGTACATTACATTGTTCCTGGCTATTCTGTCACAACAGAATAAATGCTCATTGCCAAGTTCTTTCATTGGTTTTAAGCAGAGCACGTCAAGGACAAGTGTACAACAGGGGAAGCATAACCCATTACACAGTAATGGATATTGCTAAAGGTTGCTTCATTACCTTTACTGGATGAGTGGCTGATTTTTTCTTATATAAATGACACCCTTTAGACAAAACCTCTTCCACATTCGGCTGTTTAGCTTGCACTGCTGCTTCAGTTTCCTGAAAAATAAAAACACATGCAGTGTAGATTAACCATAGCATAAGCAATGAGACTGAAAAATTCTAAAGCTCCATGGGAGGCTGTAAACCACCAGTAAATTAGTTTCTGCTTGGGATTGGTTTCTAGAAAACTTACGGATAGTAGCAGCTGAGGACAAAAAGGGTCACCGGAGAAGCAAAAAAAAGGGACAGAGGGATGGAAAAGACTAATGTTAACAACATAAATAGTGATAGGTCCTTTCATCCTAAAGGTTTCAATAAAGCTATTACAAAGCTAACACAAATTCATACTAAGAAAGACAAGCATGAGAAATCTCACTTAAATAGCTCTGCCTGTTAGTCTATTTTACATTAACAGCAGACTTAAAGTGCACTAGCATTTTGTTCATACATTACAGAACCATATCATGCAATAATGCTGCTGAATTTGGGATTAATAATATTAATAATAAACTAATATTACTTCTGGTAAACTATTACACAGCTAGCAAAGCATAGTAAAGCATAGCAAAGCATATACATGCGAGTAAAATTCAAAACAAAAGCAAAGTAGCCAGTAACAGTTCCTAAAAGCACAGGGAGGTAGTTATCATTACCAACAACAACCTACTAAATTAACAGTTTATTCTCTAGCAATTTTTCTTTTTTGAACTGGGAAGGTGTCATCCATGTGCTAACACATGGCAGCTCCAAGAAACCCTTCCTACCATAAAGAATCTCCATTTTGTCATGTCCTGACTAAATATATAATGCATGGGGCACTTAAGAAAATTACTGAAAAGTGTAATGAGGTGAACTATGTCCGGAGTTCCAAGATTCATATTGTTTTTTAATTTTCAAGTAACATGAATTNAAAAAAAAAAAAAAAAAAGTAAAAATCCCATGATTATCTGAGATATGTAAATTAAATTATTGGTTTTTGTTTTCCTTTCTTCACTCTTCTCCCATCTGTTTTATAGCTTGATTACCTTGTCTCACGTGACTATCCAACTTTATTTTCTGTCCACCTTCTCTGTTAACGTTAATGTGAGAACAGACAAGACTGTATGCCAGTCTTGCCACTATCTGATGCAACACATCATTTCATTAGTGGAAATCCACTATTATTTGTTCCACAATAAACTTCTTGAAATCTGTCTCATTTTAAGACTCTCACAATCTTCTGTTTCCATGAAATTCAGCAAGAAGTGCTAAGTCCTGCACCTGGGGATGAACAGTCCTGGGCACCAGTGCATGCTGGAAGCTACTCAGCTGGGAAGTAGCTCTGCAGAAAAGGACCAGGGCATCCTGGTGGACAGCAAGTTGAACATAAGCCAGCAATGTGCCATGCTGCAAAGGCTAGTGGTATCTGGGCTGGCTGCAATAGGAAAAGTATTGCCAGCAGGTGGGGGGAGGTGATCCTTCCTCTCTACTCAGCACTGTTGGGGCCACATCTGAAGTACTGTGGCCAGTTCTTAGACCTCAAGTACAAAACAGACATAGATAAAGGAGACTCCAATGAATGGCCACAATGATGACTAAGGGACTGGATCACTTCTACGAGGAGAGGCTGATAGAGTTTGAACTGCTCAGCCTAGACAAAAGGAGGTTCAGGGAGATCTCATAATTGTCCATAAATGCCTGAAGGGAGAGTGCAAAGAGAATGAAGAAGAAGAGACAGGGGGCACAAACACCAGGAACCAGTTTTTCACATATTTGATCTGACTTGATTTGTAATAATATCCATTAACGATGACGGGCAAGTTCCACCACCAGGAACTGCAATTCAAACTGAGAAACATCTGACAAGAGAAGGCACTCCAGATATATTAAAAGGACTATTCACAATAGGAGTTACTACTCAAGTCTTCTAGCTGCAACTAAGGTTGGCTGCTCAATATTTATTCATATTCTATCTTCTGTATTGAAATGTGTATTGTGATTTATCTCACATATAAATAGTCTAATTTCACCTATAAATTAGAGAAAAAGAAAAAAGCAAAATGAATGAATGATGGTACCATGCAACTCCACATTTTGGAGCAAAGAAGAAAATGTTTAACAATTCTTTTCATGGTTATTATTTTATGTAAGTGCAAGTATACACAACACATAAAAACTAAGATACCTCATTCCTATGTATTACATAAACATTTGAAAAGATATTCTTTATGTTTTATTTCTTCTGTGCACAGAGTACTTCTTTATGTATAGAATAATGTTACAATTTTCCATAGCCAGGTAACAGAAACATAATGTACTTAGCTATTTCCTTAGGCTCTACAATTTTCTGGAGCTACACTAATCTTCAGTGAAGACTAATCTTTCAAAATCAATGGTCATGACCTAAATGAAATGGATTGCATAAGTCTATCCAATACAGCACAATGTTTCGTTTGAGACTTATGTGGAAAAAGAACAGAGGAAAAAAGAGTTCTCAATATCTTCTCATTCCTTTCAACACAAATTAACAGATAGCCTATTTGTTAAAGCTACAGTTACTTGATGACTGGCACATTTATTCCAGCATCATCTAAGAACATCACAAAATGATTTTTAATATGTATACACCTGGCAAATTAAATGACTGCAGTACCTTTGAACTGTTTGCACAGTTCTCTGCCTGATGGCATAAATCCTTGACAATTTTTGTCCATTGAGCAAGTTTCCAGCAATTTCAAATCCATTTGCTAGGTGACACTATATTAGTGCAGGTCAATAGATGAGAGAATATTTTCAAAATACTGCTCCATCATTCAGTTCCCAAAGAGAACAAAAATGTAGCAACTGTAACTTGGCCTCCAATAGTTGCTCACAATAGAGACTGTAGTTATTATCTGGCCTGTGCAAGACCCGAGTGAACAGTGTACTCCAAGAGCAGGGCCTGAAGTTTGCTCTCAATCACACAAGGCAAACTAGTGTTGAAGCTAACACAAGTTGTCTGTGTTCACATCTGGGGGTAGGCATTATTTTTTTGGGAAAACAAAAGACATTACTTTTTAAAAGTCTAGATTCAAGATCTTTCTTACTGTTACCACATTGACTTTGTTTCCTGTGTGAGAATGCGTGTAGGACAGATGCAGTACTCTCTCTGTGAGACAGCTGATTCTACAGGAATTTCACAATTTACGAACAGCCTGTGAAGTGAATTGTAAAGCTACTTCTGGGCTGGGTGATGAATATGCTAATTAAACTTTTCACACATATGGTAAATTAAAATACACCATCACTGGAAACTGCTGTTTTTCAAAACGTATAAACAACAAGAATCAAACAGAAGCCACCTTTACTTCATGAGATGCTATCTAAGAATTTTCATGAGTGTCAAAATAGTGTATCAGAACAGATGAAAATCTAGTTCAGAATAAGCCATGTTGGCTTCTGCACTGAACAAGTCAGCTCAGCCTACTGAATAAACTCAGAGGCTGAAAAGGTTGCAGGGACTTGTCTGTAGTCCAATCTGGACTATGGAAATCTGTTGATACAGATCAGAACCTGGAAATTCATGTTCCCTAGCTGAAATCAGTATATTGGCTAACCTGTGGTTTGTACGCCAATGGAAGAGAAAGTTTGTTGGCTTGGCATATGTTATTTCAAGATGTGGTAACTATCCTAGCAGATACAGACAGGCAGTTTGACATATGCTGTTTGATGTATACTAGGAGGATCTATAGGAATATCCACAGCATTCCAAGGCCGTGTATTGGAGTGAATTAAGAATCAAAAGCACTGATTAACCTTCTCTGGTAACACCAGTCAAAATCGGGATCACATTTCTCTTTGAGATTTTGTCCACAGGACATTTTCTTCATGAACAGTAGGAGAAGCTCAGGGTGATTAAACCTGTTTCTAGTGAAGTGCAATGCAAAACTGGAAATTAGTGACAACCTTCAAATAAAAAATATAATATTAATATATTGTTTTAAAAGTCAAAATCTCTTTTCATCAAGATTACATTAAATAAAGACTAAAGAGAGATTTTTTTTTTTTCAGGAAAACAGAAGCAGTAAGTGATTTCCCTTCATTTCATTATGTCAGACAAAGCAGTGATGTTGAGCAAGCAAATTGTTATGGTTTGAGCCAGTAGGCCTGGAAACCCCACACAGCCTTTCACCCCCCCCCCCCCTCCTCCCAGCTGGGATGGGGGAGAGAATCGAGAAATAAGGTAGAACTCGTGGGTTGAGACAAAAACTATTTACTAACAGAAAAGGTAAATAGAATAAAATANTCACTTCCCTTCCTTATGTTACATGATGTCATATGGTATGGAATATCCCTTTGGTCAGTTTGGGTCAGCTGTCCCGTTCTTGTCCCCTCCCAGCTCCCTGCGGCCCCCCCAGCCTCTTCACTCTCCTGGCAGAGACATACAAATGTCCTTGGTTCTGTTCAGCACTGTCGGGTGTTATCAGCCTTGTTTTCTTTCTAGAACCAAAACACAGCTTTGTAGCAGACACTAAGGAAGTTTCAGTTAGAAACTAAGACATATACTAAATGTGAAATCCAAAACAATTTGGAGGCTTCAAACTTCAAAAAGACTTTTCTGAATAATCAGATATGAATTCTCTTATTTTTGACTTGATAACAGAAGATTACATTTAATTATACAATATTTTTCTTGTCTTTTAGATGAGAGAGAGCCATAATCAGCTTCAATATAGACTTTCTTACTCATATACACAAGAAGCACCAGCAAGGTTCACTGAAATATTCACACCTATCTTTCAAGTTACTATTCAGGGATATTTTAGGGAAAAGGTTATAAACAAATGGTGAGGCTTTGAGTGCCTCATTTTTCCCCCACAAGTGTGTTGACTGAGTGCAGAGCTGATGTCCTGAAAAAGAAAGGAAAGTGGATGGAAAATGTGAATACGTTTCCATTTTCAAGAATTCTGGTACTAAATAAGTGACCTCATTTTTCTTTTGACTCAGTTCTGCACATCCCTGTTCATGGAGCAGGCTAACAAGATGAACCATCACAAAGAGTGGTCAGAGGAGACTTAATTAAAATACATCAAAGTTCAGCTATACCACAGTGAGCACTGAATTTTTATGGCAGGCCAGACAGTAGTCAATGGCATTCTTGGTATTCAGTTTAGATATTTATACAATATTATTAGAATACATTCAAGACATGCTGTTAACAGTTCTGTGGCCATTATGAGGTGGGACCTAAACCACGGGGGGAAAAAAGCAGATGCCAGTATTTAAACTTCCAGAATAAAGACTTTAATCAATCTTCATAAAATTCAAGGAGAAGTCAGCTTGTAACTCTATTCTTTTCTACATAACAGATGAAAACGTTTGATTACTTCCTGAATATTTCACTTATCTCTACATAGGAAGCGAGCACTCTGTGTACATCAAAGTTGCAGAATTTAACTTCATCCTCCTCTCTTAGGATTATAGGAAAGGAAAAATAAATACAGGTAATTCTATTTAAAAACATTCCATTAGTGGCCTACATTGAAGCTTAGTGTACAAATGCTTTATTGCTACAAAAAATCTGTAACTGTTGGACAAGTGATTTTAAACATTAGCCTTCAAAAATGCCATTTTAATGAACAAATAGAATAACTGACCTTTCCTTCATTACTTTAAATTACTGCTTTTTTAAATATGTAAGACCCAAAGGCCCCAAGACACTGTTAGAACCTACCTTAATACAGAGAATAATGTTGTGGGATTAATCTAGCTTTTTGAAGTCATATTTAAAAGACAGTCACCCACTTTAATGAGACTAGGCTGCTGATCTAACTATAGTTCTCAACCTAAGAGAACAATTGTGAAGATACTTTAGAGGAGAAACAATTATTTCACGAGAGCAAGCACTACACAAAGGACATCTTCCTTCTAAAACTGAAATGCTTTAATTTCAGAGTTCATAACTACCTTCTCAAGCAATGAGTTGCAGTCATGAGCAATTTGTAAAATACACAGACTGTGTATTTTCTACCTCCTTCCAAATTTAGTAAATAAGGATTTATTTTCAAATGAGTTTCTGGCTACAGAAGAAAATTAGGGAAAAAAAGAATCAAAAACAAAATATGTTACTGTTCTAAGAAGGCTTTGTTGATTGCAACGCGTTTTCAGAAATGCCTCTCTTCTGGAATTAGTCTGTAATGCATCCTTTAAAAAGGATATTCGTGACAATATATTTCTGCATTTTGTCTTCCAGTAGTTACAGTGGCATATATTACTGGAAGAAATAGTAAAGATTGCTGGAAGTTTTAATAAAATGCAATAGAAAAGCATTAACTGTCACTGCAATCTTTCAGTTTTTACTGATCCGGAGTGATTTTTAAGCATTAATGTTTCCTCACCGAAGAACAAATAAAACCCAACAGCATTAAAATTCATAGTAGAACCTGAAAACCCTTACAGAAATCACAGTCCCAGAAACTTCCTCTGCCTTCAAAATGCTCACATAGTATTTGATAAAATAAAGTATACTAAGTTATATAAAAAGAGTGAAAAATATTAAAGAAAGGAGATTGAGCATTGTGTAACTTTCCTATAAAAAGTAATGTATCAATGCATCGGAGATGTAAAGCTATTACAGTTATATAAATAATTTCTTCTCCATAAACATTATTCAGATGACATCTACATTAAAACAACTTGAGAGATATCCTTAAATCTTTTAAACAAACAACTCCTGTAAAAATAATTTATTTTTTTGAAAGACTCTGATAAGGATCATCCTTCCCTAAAGTAGGTCTTCAAGTTACAACTCCTAACCAAGACAGCCGTGAGGCCTTCTTTGCCCATGGAAAGTAGAGAGTAGAGGGAATAAGAAAATCAAAGACTCCCATGACAGCAATTCTCTGTGCCATGCCAGCGTGCATATATAAAAGAAGTTGGAAAAAAGGGTAGAACTCTGGTGTGATGTGTCAGTAGCAGAAGGAGGGACAGATTTCAGGAAATGGAATTTACTTTATCATTTCAAAAATATGCAGTTTTTTCATTTCTCAGTGCCGAGTCTGCAAATGTAAGCAATTAAATTATATCTACACACTGGGTGGCAGAATTTACTTGTTTTTTTTTAATACCCACAATCAAGTATGTTATCAGAAGTTCCTCTTTCTGAAATCCTACCCATCCATTCAACTCACTCTCTAAATAAGCAATCTAATTGCAAAATAAGGAATGAGAAAAATTACACAGGTCACTCTGAAAGTAATGTCTCCTATTTATTTCCATGGAAACAACAACAGATACAAACAGCATAACAATACTACTTGATAGATCAAATTCTCAGCTAGTTTTCAACAGTCACCACCATGAAGATATGCATTTTTGCAAGCGATGAATAAGAGCCTGCATGCCACACATAAAAATCAGCACCAGTGGAGGTGACCCACTGTTTCACAACTGCTATGACGGCATCATTGCCAGGAAAATGTTGCCCATGCTGTCCACCTTTAACCGGTCAATAGATGGAAGTCAGAAGGTGTCAAATCTAGACTATATGGTGGGTGTGGTACAACAGTCCAGCCAAGATCGGCAATGTGCTCCAGTCTTCAAACTGGTATGGGGCCTAGAGTTATCACATTGCAAGAGAAAGGTTGTCTTTTCTATGGCTTTACACCCTTGTGACCCCTACGGTTCTGTGATTCTGTGTCTCTGGAAGTCTGAGCCTTCAGTTTAGTCAACATTGCAATGTAGCAGTCAGAGTTGATGGTTTGTCTGGGTTCCAGGAAATCCAGAAGGATCACCTCTTTCCTGTCCCAAAAGACAGTGCACATCATTTTACCTGTGGAGGGCTGTGTCTTGAACTTTTTCTTCCATGGGGAATTCACCTGTTGTCACTCCATGGACTGCCATTTTGATGCTGACTCATAGTGGTGACACCACATCTCATCACCGGTAATGATGTGATCCAGGAAACTGTTACCTTCAGCCTTCTATTGGTCCAATAGGTCCTGACAAACTTGCATACAGTGTTCTTTGTATTCCTGTGTGAGCATTTGTGGGACCCACCTGGCGCAAACTTTGCGATATTCCAAAGTTGCCGTCATCATTTCCAACACATTGAAGCTGATATTCAGTTCCATACAAAGATCCCTGGTCATAATCTGCTGATTCACATGGATGAGCTGGTTGAGACACTCTTCATTTTGTGGTGTGACAGCTGTGCATGGCTGTCCAAACATGGCTTGTCTTTTACGTTGCGGTTGACACTGCTGAAACGCACCATCCACCGCCTCACCGTGCTCACATCCACTGTTTGGTCTCCATAAACATTCAGCAATAGTCAATGAATGTCAATGGGTGCCATTGTTTCCATGTGGAGGAATTCAGTTACACACCTTTTCTTCATACATGCTTCCATGTCAGATGCCATTTTGTCAGACTGACCCTCTGCTGTCATCTGTTGCATGGCAACAAAATGTAACAGAACATTGGCAAGAAGGTTCAACCTCTACTGCCATGTCACCAATGTCTATCTCTGCTGTTATGGGCCAACATAATAAAATTGGAAGCATTACTTTCAGAGCAAGCCTCATAGTTAGCAAACACTACTCAACAGTGTCCAGTGTTAAACAGTCACAGCACAGACTTACATGGTTGTACTGGGTCTAATTGGAATAGAATTAATTTTCTTCAGAGTAGCTGGTATGTGGCCATGGTTTTGATTTAGGACTGAAATAATGTTGACAACACACTGATGTTTTAGTTGTTGCTGAGCAGTGCTTGCACAGACCAAGGGCTTTCTGCTTCTCGTGCTGCCCTGCCAGAGAGGAGGCTGGGGATGCACAAGAAGCTGGGAGGGGACACAGCCAGGACAGCTGATGCAGACATTCCATGCCATGTGGCATCATGCTCAACAATAACACTGGAGTGATGGTATTCGTCTTCCCCAAGTAACCACTATGCATGATGAGCCCTGCTTTCCTGGAAATGGCTGAAAATCTTGCTGACAATGGGAAGCAGTGGACAAATTCATGATTTTGCTTTGCTTGTGCATGCAACTTTGGTTTATCTTTACCTCAATCTACAAGTTCTCTCAGTTTTATTCTGTGTAAAACTGAGTTTTACACATTTCTCTCCCCCATCCCACTGAGAAGAAAAGTGACTGGATGTGTGGGACTGAGCTGATGACCAGAGTTAAAACACAACAGCAGAGCAGAAAGAATTTCCACCTCTGCAAGAATCATCTCTCGCTGTACGATTTGTCATATCTAATGAGTTGCCTCTCAACATCGCCTATCACATGTTGAAAGAGTTAAGCTTTTCAGCACTCTACTTGGTATCTCAAAGCTATATCTGTTTGGAAATTCAGGTCAAAATCTACAACAGGACTGACCATTTTCCACATTATCATTAGCTTCAGTGTGAGAAGGAATTAAGATTTTTATTTCTACTGAAAATAATAAATCAAAAAATAAATGGATTTTTACTCAAATAGCAATCAAATTACTATCAAACAAATCAAACTTACTCAAATATCAATCAAATACCAAAAAATCATATAGTTATCAATGTACAAAAAAAGTGAGTAAACATTAATTCACTTTATCCAATATTTATTAATTAGTAATAAAGTCAAAGTAAATTAAGTGAAACCTAATAGAACCTTGTGCAGATATAGTCATTTATACAGACTCTTCTTCAGATACTTGTACATTAAACTATAGGTGATCAGTATACGTATCAGAAAAATATATAATCTCACAGAAGTTACAATTCAATAAATAACACGCTATTATCAAGAAGAGTGTCTAAATTGCATTTTGAAAAGAAATAGGGTTTTCTGTTAAGAAAAAGACCACATTAAAAATAAATAAATAAATTGGGACGATGTTAGAAAAATACACTGTGAATAGCAGAGGAAATATGCTGTGTGTGAAAACCTAGCAATACTGAGTCAAGAAATAGCTTTGGTATTGACTTCACTAGAGCCATGATAAACTGTTCTGTCATTTTTGTAAGATTCCCCCTATATTTATATGCTTATTTATATTAGCCACACTCTTCTCTGGGACTCTGAACATTTCCTGAAGGGTTTTTAATAGTGCAAGGAAGAGGTCAAAAGATGAAGCTGATTTATAATCTCACTAACTTTCAAGTAACTCACTCCAATTTCTAAAAAGTGTATGTTTCTGTCTTAGTTTCTAACAGAAGTTACGTTTCTCATAGTGTCTAGTATGAAGCTATGTTTTAGCCTCAGAAGAGAAAACAAACTGATAACATCCTGGCAGTGTTGAACAGAGCCGAGGACATACTCAGTTCTGCATTCTTCTGCCAGTGAAACAGTTAGGGGGGGGCATAAGGAGCTGGGAACTGGGAGGGGACAGGACCAGGGCAGCTGACCCAAATTGACCAAAGAGCTATTCCGTACCATATAACATCATGTGATTGGTTTTTTGGGATTTCCTGTTCCTTTTGTTATGGAAGGGGTTAGCCGGGAGGAAGGGTCACTGTTGGCTGTGAGCCCTTGCTCTGCGTATCCTCTTGATATATATATATATGTACTGTTATTTCTTTTGCTTTCTTCACTATCTTAGTAAATAGTGTTTATCTCAACCCACGAGTTTTACTGCATATTTCTCTACTTTTCTCCCCCGTCCCATTTGGGGAGGGGGGAGGGTGAGCGAATAACTGTATGGAACTTAGCTATCTGCTGAGTCAAACCACAACAGTTTCCAAGAACAAAATTACATCTTGACTAACTAGTCATTGATTATTTCCTAGAAAAATACTACCTTTCACACCAAATACCTGATCATTCCTCAAAAAAATCTCTCCTCACCCAAGATGCTGGGACACATATATTTTACAGCCTATCCTGAAGGCTAAAATGTCTGTGTTACAAATTAAACAATATACAAAGATTACTCACTGGGAATGTTTTGCCACATTTTCACAATTCATTTGCAGCTAATATCAGTTAATATTCTACTATGAACAGATTTTTTTAAAAGGTTTGGGCACAGATTGTTGAAAACCTAAAAGATCAAAGCTCACAAAGAAAATACTGATCAGGTTGCTCTTTAAAGTCCCATAAAAAGATTTCTGAAAGGAGCAGTAATGATTGATGTACAGAACATTATGCTCTGGTTCAATGAGTTGATTAAATTGACATATACTGTAGATCTAAATAATGCATTGAAAATAGGAGTACTTTAAGTAATCAAACCATATTTCATCATCAGACGTTTTCATGTTTCAACCTTTTGCCAAATCAGACACATGTCAAAAGACAGTGAGATAAATTTCTAGGGTATGTATTCCTTACATACTCATGTGGATGATCTAAACTACCTACCTTATACAGCGTATAAAAATTATTCATTTAAAATGATGATAGCAAAATGAAAAGGTAAAAGAATCAATAATGACAAAATTTGACTTCTCTGGCCTAGCTTGTCAAGCAGGCACTGACAAATGAAGACTAGTGGAAGGAAAAACACAGGAATGTCCAGTCAACATTTTCATTCTCTCATGTGGATAGACATTCATTCTTCTACTTGCCTACAATTAGGTTTGCTAGTCCACAGCCATGCTCTTCTCTTGTGCTCTAACCGCAGACTGTCAAGTATACCATGAAGTGACTGACAAGAGTTGATAGCTTTCCTATTGTCATTCAAAATGTATCAAGGAGAGGACCAAAGTACAGGTTACTTTTAGGAACAGTTATTCAATGTTTCGAGGATAGCCAGTTTTTATCTGCCAAAAACGAGCACAATATTCTACTTACAAACAGGGCAAGCGACCACCATGGACAATAAACAAGTATAAATCCTATACTCAGAGTCAGCATAAAGCTTCTTTAGAAGTATAGGCTAAAAATCAAGGTTGTGAAAACCTTGGAAAAGAGGGCTCAAGTATAGAGAAGTAAAGGGAAACATAAGTGATAACCAGGAATTAAGGAGGAAGTAGAGGGAAAAGATAGGGGAAATTAGTGCGTTGGAAGGAAGGACCAGTGAGATTCAAAGACAATTTGAAGGCAAGGTGGCTGGAAAACATGAAGTAATTTTTAATATTTTGTGGAGGAAAGGTTTGGAGGGGTCAGCAGAATTTCAATGAGCTAAAACTGGGAACCAGATTTTCTGAGCTTCATTGTGTCACTCCCTACCCCGAGCATCTCCTTCTCTGACCACTCCTAAAAATGCAGGGACTTGCACTTCTCTTCCACATCTTCCTCATATATGGTCACCTACATCCATCACAATTCCCTGAAAAACTCTCCCAAATGTAGTAGAACTGGAAGTTCTGAGGCAGACTTGGAGTGAGCAGTGTCTTGATCATATAGCCAGGGAGCTCCAGTGAATCTGTACCTTTCCAGAGATAGAGCACAATCCAAAGGCATTTCTTCAGAAGCTCTATACTACCTTTATGTCTTCACCACAGGTAAGGAGACATTTTTTCATAGGCTTATGCAGAAAAGATAATAAATCTCAGAATAATATGTATATGCACTGAATGGAAAATCAGGTAGATTCTAAAAGGAAATGATTGTTTGAGAGTATAATGGCAACCTTCTGACCAGCACTGAGTCCTAGTTATATAAACACTGTCTGCAAGTCCACATGAATATCTTGAATAAAGACATAACTGTTTTGAAAGAATCTATACTTGCTCTTTGGAGAAATATTTAAATGAAAGGTTAAAATTTGGGGGCAGGTTTGTTTGTTTTTCAAAATACTGCAAGCTATGCACTTCGGCATACGTTTTAAAAAATAAATATTAAATTCAGTTTTCATTTTTTGTTTCCATTCACAAGCAACCTCTCTAATCCATTTTTCTTTTATGCAATTTGCTTGCTCATCCATATGAGTTTTTGAACTACTGCTCAAAGCTTTATCTCCTGGTGGCAATGATCTGTCACACCACAGCGAGTTTTTTCACTCTTTAGTCTCATACTGCAATGCCACTCTCCAGTTCCACAACTGCAGATATCCCAGTGGCAGCTAAACAGGCAGAGCCCAGCAGTCACAACATAATAGTCTGTTGCTCTTGACAATAGATGCAAACTGTTCCTGCCAATAACAGTTAGATTTTGTTATTCAACACAATTTTTCAGTTTCAAGGACTAACAACAAGTGAACATTCAGAAAAGAGCTTGTGAGGAATATATGCATAGGGAACAGGAAGTAGCACTATAAAAGCAGCTAAAATATTAGACTATTTGTAAGCTTTCATTGTCTCTACCTTACTAGGCAATATAATTTCTGTTCTTTAAATATCTGGATTTTCAAAAATTACATTAGCTAAGCTGTGACTCACAACACAGTAAAACTTACATGTGTACATAGACTCATAGGATATAAGAGGTTCATATTTTTCTTTTGACTGTAAATAAACCCTTTAGCTCCCACCTAAAGTGTTTTTCTAAAGACTTTGCAATCCACGAATGTTACACACATTATATTTTAAAAGAGCAATATGACTGTAACAGATTGCTGAATGTTAATTTTATCTTATTCGCAGTTCTTATCTAGCCTTATTCTGTCTTATCTAGTCATTTTCAATTTTATGTTTTTGCATGTTTAAGAAACTCTTATCATCCTAGTTCTTTTTGACTGAAACCTGATCTCTAACAGTCTTTGAACGAAAAAAGAAAACAGAAAGAAAGAAAAAGTAAGAAGAAAAGCAACAAATATGTACATAGTGTTGAAATTAAACAGGATTATGAGGAAATAAGTACTTAGAGGAAAAGAAAATACAGCAATTAAGAAGAAAAGTTGTTTAGACTTTCTGAAGGCACTTACTGAAGGTACCAAACCACTAGTGTAACCACTAGTTACACTCTGCCTTCCAGGACTCTCTCACTACTTCTTCTTGCAGATGAAGTAAAAAAGTCTCAGCAGAACAGTAAGTAGAAAGAAATAAAGGCCAGAATTTGCACAATTTCTTTTAGCTATAATTCTGGAGTTGGCAGGTTGTTGGTGCCCTAAGAAAGCTGTTTCAAAGTGTACTGTATAGGTCTAGATCGTGTATTCAGAATAATGGAATAACAAAGTTATTCCCTAACAAGTTTATCAAATCTGGATGGCTGAATCAGAATAAGTTTCAAAGTGCTCATGCATGTACTTTAATATTCCACTGAGGAGACAATGCTGAAATGACTACACTTTCCATTATAGTAACATTTGCCAGTTACTTAGGCTCTGATTAGATTTAGCTAAAATAAGCTTGTGGTTAAAGGTAACCACATTATCATCAGGACCGCAAAAATTATTGCTTTGAATAAAAAAAAAATGCTTTTTGAGCTAAGATTCATTATGTATTTTATATTTGCCTTCTTTTCTGAATTAGGAGAACAGTATAGATGGGTAACAGTTTAAAATAAAACTTGATCACTGTCTGTGAATGCAGTATTGAAGTTCTCTTTAGTTTGCCGGAAAGATGAAGCTAAACAAACTCAGCCTAGGTTAAATGCGAGGTTTATAATTCAACTGTTGAAGTAATTTACCACAAGATGAGGATGACTGTCCATACCTTCAAGTTAGAAAGCAGTCTCTTGTTTTGGTTTGTTCATTTTTGAAAAAGGTATGCAGCAGTTCAGGCAGAGCATAATTTAGAAAACTAAACTGTTTATTTTATGCAGCAGGTCAGACTGGATGATAGAAGCAGTATCTTCTGACCTTATATCGAACTAGCTATACATATTCTCTGCACGTCTCTGATAGATGATAAATTATTGTCTGTCCAGCTGCAGGGTTGCCGTATATCTTGTGATAGCTGTAACTGTTTCAGCTACAACAGGTCTTTCTCATAAAATTTTAACATTCCAAGAGTACATGAGGACTTGTTTTAGGGGCTCTTGTTTCTATTAGTATTTATGACTAAAAGGATACTTGGCAGAATGTTTGTCAGCAATGTCTATGTTAAAGTGAGAAAGTGGAGACTGCAATATTAGAAATTTGTGCATGTCTGCACCTCAGTAACTGCTATACAAATCTCTCTGCTGTGCACCTGGTACCTGCTGCTGTTAGGCTGAAATCCCCTTCCTGTTCCCTTATTTCTAGCCCAAAGAACTGCCAAAGCACCACAGGAAATACAACTCAAAGTATTATGAAAGCGCACCAGACTTGAAAGTTGCAAGGCTACCCTCAGAGAGTCCAACCAGCAAGACGTCAGTGAAAATAGTGCTGTCTGGATCAGGGTCCAGGCAGATCTCAAAAGGCTAAATAGAACAGAATGAAACAGTTCAGCTGGAAGGAACCTACCAAAGTCATCAAGTCCAACTGCTTGACAGCTTCAGGGCTAATCAAAAGTTGAACCATATACTTAAAGGCACTATTCAAATGCTTCTTGAACACTGACAGGCATGGGGCAGGAAGCCTGTTCCAGTGTTTGACCACCCTCACAGTAAAGGCATTTTTCCTAATATCTGGTCTGAACCTCCCCTGGTGCAGCTGAAGAACAGCTTTCACTTTTTATAATTGAAGTTTACTCAAGTGATTAAGGAGTGTGCTGATACAATGATCGTAAACACTATGTTTAAATGGTCAGGTGTTATAGAAAACACATTTTTAGCTGTGGATTTTTGTTCTCAAAGAAAGAATAAACTGCTAAGAAAAATGAGGTCATTCCACATGATCAGAAAGTATGGCAAGGAAACTGGGCTTCAGTGCAGCTGCGCTTCACCATTTCTGGCAGAAGTACTGGTAAAAATATACCAGCATGTACAAAAGCAACCATACAATAAGAGCTGAACATGTCTACTCTGGAGTGGCCTATTGACATCACTCACTATATCCAATGGCTATGGACATGATACTTACAAAGAAATAAGATCTATCCTAATGTTATTAAATTGGAAGCTTGCAAATATTCATTTCAATGCTGATTTATTTGGACTGTTTGGTTATATTAAAAAAGAAATCTTTGACTGTTTATTGAAGAAAATTGTAATTAAGGACTAACAACATGAGTGCAGCATATACTGCTACAGATGTTTTTTAAATCCTGGGAATAAGGACTCTGGTCTAATGTTATTTAGTGAGTTACTCAGTAGAGTTACTACTGTGCTGTTACTTAACAAGCAACGAGTGAGTTATTAAATCCTACTTTGGATCTTGGAAACCACCACTAAAAATTATGGTGCCTAACTGAAGGCCTGAGGTCTGGGGTCTGAAGGCACTGCAGTCTCCAAATTACAGTTAAGAGAATTATTAAGAAAAATTATATTGCTGTAATATAAATTAGGGTAGCCTGAACCATGCTATGATTCTTCAAATGATGCATAGAGCAATGAGGGCAGAAGAGGATAAAAGAAAACAAAGTTCTAGATTCAACAAGGAATGTATTTTAAAATAAAAGATGTTTTAAATTACAGTATGCTTTTTGGGAATAATGAGTTTTTAAAAATTTGTTTCAACAAACTTAAGTGCTTATATTTTTCTTACCTTTTTTGGTGCTTTTTAAACTAAAATATGTATTTAGTATAGAAGCTAAAATGTTGCCTAAAGACTTGGCTGAAACAAACTGGTCCATCCAGAGAAAGAAAAGGACTAACGTATGCCCTAAGAAGAGCTCCTGTGAGGACCAAGGAGTATGCTGGACACGTCCCACCTCTCTATCCTTACAGCACTTCATCTCCTGTTTCCTAATTGCATCATAGTGCAGAAGAAAGGAGCCTGTTCCACTGTCTACTCCATCTAGGCTCTGGGCACAATTCTAGGAAACAATTGGCATTAAGCATCTGGAAAAATTTTGAAGAAAGTCTCTCCCACATTCTCTGTCTAGTAAGTTACAAGCATATGAGGTTGACATGTGAAAGAGATATGTTAGGGCCTTTTTCAGATAGAAGGTTTGTTTGCCTTCCTTTGGAGTTCTTAATTATTCCCCTTCCTCTCTGATCATGTAAGATTTCATCCCACGACATCAGGATTACAGAATTTTTCTTGTATTCTGTTAATAGTTTTTCAAAAATACTCCTGTAACATAAGCATAAAAGGACTGAAAGAACATCTCTTCCACAAGCAATAGAAAAAACACTATTCTTATAATTTGCAGCAATTTAGCCTAGCTTTTATTTTATACAAAATTTATTGGTGGAATCATTGTACATATAAAAGAAACAGAACTAAAAAATATAGGAAAAAAAGGAAGAATTGTTTAATTTTTTTTTAATAAAGGAGATAATCAGACAATTTTCTTTAAAGTAATTTCTATCACTCATTCAGTATATGTACAGAAATATGCAGAGCTATACTAATTTTATCTTTTAAAAAGGGAATGAATGTCACCACTGAACTCATTCTGTCAATTACAGGACTACAACAGGACTTGAGATTCACTATTTTCCATAATATCATTGTATAACATAAAGTTTCAACATTAAAACAGTTGCATAAAAGCAACTAAGTTAAAGTGACGTTAATAAATATACTCAGCAAAAAACGTGACTTCAGAATCAGTTATTTCATTTTGTGCAAAGTAAGAAAAGTTTAAAATATGTGCTTTCATTCCTTTCTGCAGTAAATTGGAATGTGATAACCAATACAAAACAGTGTCTTCTTTTAATCTTATACGGGTGAACAAAGTCCTTTTCTACTGCAAACTAAAAAAATTTCATGGATTTCAATAAGCCATTATAGGCTAAAATATTTTCCCAGTGTGTATAAAGATAAGGTCATGTATGCATAGATAAATAATGCAAAACCAAAAGGCCTAAGTACACGTCTAGCAAGGTCCTTTATTCTAATCAGTGTATTTCATCTTTTATTTCTTTGGCCCCACACAACCTACGTGCAGGCACTTTTTATATACCTAAATACCTATTGAGAATTAGATTATAAATCTTTTATTCACAATTACTTATCAATCAGGTTTACTGATTATTAAATATCTTACACAATTAGCAGTTAGATGAAACATCTAACTTCCATCTTTCCTTGCAACATGGGAATCATTATATAGCCCTAAGTATTCTGTTTTTCAACTAGTCATTATCTTGAATGAAAACTTCTAAAATGGTACAATAATGATATTCTGAATTTTAATGATCTTTGTATTAAAAATCGATGTATTAACTTTTTGAGCTATTCTTTCTTGATATGATATAGCAAAAATAATTGACTATTTTTGGATTTCACCTTGCAACCCTTGGTTTTAAATTGCTCTAACATGAGGAACTATTCAATGGAAAAAATAAGTGAGTTTACCTTGAATTGTAGAATTTTTATACAACAGAATTTTAGGGGACTGTTGTGGACTTATGTCTCAAAGCTATATTCTCCATACAAGCTATGCAGGTAACGCTCCAACTGACATTTTGACCACAAAATATCCATTTTTTTTCAAAACAGAAGAAAATTTACCTTAATGTCAAAAGCTCCTGGCTGACCCACTTGGTTATAAAGCTCTAGCTGGTTTTTCACAGGTGTTACCCACAATGTCAGCTGATTTAGTTGCTGATCAAGTTCGATGAAATCCTTTAGCAGAACCTCTATTTCTTTTTCCTTCTCTTGAAGATCTTTGGACACCTGAAAAAAATATCAGAAGCCAGAGTTGTGGTGAGGAGAAAAAAACAACCAACCAAACAGAAAAAAAAACATGAAGCAATTTAACACTACACATACATATAAAATGTTAAAATAAAGTAAGTTAATTGTATACAGTTGTAGAAGGAAATGTAGGACAGACTAGAAACAGCAATCAAATTATTATGGTTGGTATCTTTCCAGCCAGTAACAACATTCTCTTTCCTTTAAATAAGTAAATCATCAGACTTCTCATTTTGGTTATTCTACTACTGTGTTTGTAGTACATAAGAAGTTTGTTTTCTCATTATATGAACCTTCTTTATTGGTCAATTTTTAATCAGAGAGAGCAACAGTGAATGTAAAAACATGAAAGTGACCACTCGAATGACATCTAACCTTTCTTGACCTCTTCAATCTGGAAATTTTTAAGAATCTATTTTCTGACAAGATGTTTAGAAATGTCAATTGTGTGTAGATATGCAGGTGCGTATAACGAAGAAAAATAATGAAGTATCATCAATCCTGAGCTTGATTCTCTGACTTGCATTTAAAGTAATCAGATTTTAACCAAGCACATTCTTCGCCAATAATTAGAAACTAGTAATCAGTGAATGATATAGCTCAAATCTAACAGCACTGAAGCATTTGGAGTAAATACAGGAACAGGTTGGAAATAAATAAGCCAACACTCCATGCTGTCCTTCCCAGCTTGTTCTGTATAGCTGGAGAGGTGAGGTGTCACTATACAATATGGGCAGCATTGCAAACATAAACTAGAGGATAAACCATCTGGACTCAAAAATAATTAAAGACGGGAAATAAAGGTCCTGAGCAAGGATAAGAAAACGTGGCAACTATTTAAATCAGCCACGTATGGTTAGTTTTTCATATCAAGAAAATGAGGTTTCCTGATGTTCACTTCAAAGCACAGCTTTTTACTAACAAAGCCCTCTTAAAAGCAGCAAAATGTGTGAGGTTTCTGATGCACACAGTAAAATATAAATTCTCTCTAAGCTAAACAGTATTAATTGAAACATTGCTATTGTGCTGCCCAGTTACAAAAATATTACTGGTGTGCATTAACTCCTAATAATGGTATGTTATAGAAGACAAGAAATCAAAACCCATCAGAGACACGAGAGCAGTGAGGGTTACAAAAAAACAGCAGGAGTGGGAAGAAAACAATTGTCTCATGGTATGTATATTTCTTTACAAATTCAGTTTGAAAACACTAGTCTGTTGGTACATTTTAGTACCATACCATACTTAAGTGACTACATGAATTCATTAACTTGATTTGCAACTTGTTAAATGATCTATTTTGTTCAGTATAGCCACCCCGTAATATCCTATTTAATAAAAACTGACCCATGAGTCAAATCACTTCTTCTACCCTCCTAATCTTGTTAAATATAATAAAAACTCCAGTTTTTCAGTATGGCCCAAGATATAAAAGAAAACAATTAAAAATGCATCCATTTCCCTTATGTGTTCACTCAGTATCGATGCAGATCTTGGCCTAGTTTCACAGAAGATTAGTTTCATCTTTCTTACAACTTTTGAATGTTAATCTTTGGTGTTTAGTCACTTTAATATTAATGTAAACAAGTTTCACAAAAAATAAAAACAAAAATTACAAAAAAAAAATAGGTATCCATTGGCAGATAAAAGTCCAAGCTGATGCCTGAAAATCTGAAATGTAAATTACTGTCTCTAATCAGCATTTACCAAATATATTGGATCTATGAGGAGACAGACAAAAAATTATAGAACTTTCTGGAAAAATACAGAAAGAAAAAAAAATTAACTGATTACATACTAAGATACAGTATTATACTCTGGTAAATGAGAAGGGAGGAATGTTGACAGCAGACATGGAGAAGGCTGAGGTACTCAACAAGTTTTTTGTCTCAGTCTTCACTGGCAGCCAGGTTTCCCATGCCTCTCATGTCCCTCAACATCTATGCAGGAACAGTGGGAACAAAATCCCTCCAACTGTAAACAAAGAAAACGTTTGAGACCACCTGATGAGACCGCATATATACAAGTCTATGGGGTCCAATGACATGCATCCCAGGGTCCTGAAGGAATTGGCTGATGTGGTTGCAAGACACTATCGCATTTGAAAAGTCACGGCTGTCAGGCGAAGTCCTTCATGACTGGAAAAGGAGAAACATCACATCCATTTTTAAGAAAGGGAGAAAGGCGGACCCAAGAAACTACAGGTCAGTGAGCCTCACGTCTGTGTCTGGGAAGATCATGGAACAGATCCTTCTAGAAGAGATGTTAAGGCATGTGCAAGATGAGGAGGTGATCTGATACAGACAGCACGGCTTTATCACAAGGGCAGATTATGCCTAACCAATCTGGTGGCTTTCTATGATGGAGTGACAGCATCAGTGGACTAAAGAAGGGCAACTGATGTAGTCTACCTGGATTTGTGCATGGCCTTTGACACAGTCACACAACACATCCTTATCTCTAAATTGGAAAAATAAGTTTTTGAAGAGTGGACTATTCAGTGGATAAAAAATTGGTTGGATAGTTGCAGCCAGAGGATTGTGGTCAACGGCTCTATGCCCAAGTGGACACTGATTGCGAGTGATGTACCCCAGCGGTCTGTCTTGGAATTGGTGCTCTTGAACATCTTTATCAATGATATAGACTGCGGGATTGAGTGTACCACCAGCAAGTTTGCTGACAACACTAAACTGAGTGGTACAGTTGATATAACAGAAGGAAGGGATGTCATTCAGAGGGACCTGGATAAGCTTGAGAAGTGGGCCCACATGAAACTAATGAGGTTCAACAAGACCAAGTGCAAGACATTGCACATGAGTTGGCACAATCCCACATATGTGTACAGACTGGGAGAAGAACTCACTGACAGTAGCCCTGTAGGGAAGGACATGGGGGTCCTGGTGGATGAGAAGCTTGACATGAGCCATCATTGTGCACTTGCAGCCCGGAAGACCAATGGTATACCAGGCTGCATCAAAAGAGGGGTGACCAGCAGGGAGAAGGATGTGATAGTCCCCCTCTCCTCTGCCCTTGCTAGGGCCCATCTGGAGCACTGCATCCAGACCTGGGGCCCCCAGCAGAAGAAAGATGTGGAGCTGTTGGAGCAGGTCCAGAGGAGGGCCACGAAGATGATCAGAGGGCTGGAGCACCTCTCCTATGATGAAAGGCTGAGGGAGCTGGGCTTGTTCAACCTGGAGAAAAGAAGGCTCTGGGGAGACCTCATTGCAGCTTTCCAGTACTTCAAATAAACTTATAGACAGGAAGTAGGCTGACATTTTACATGGTCTGACAGTGATAGGACAAAAGGAAATGGCTTTAGATTAAAAGAGGAGAGATTTAAATTAGGTATTCGGAGAAAATTTTTCACTCAGACGGTGCTGAGGCATTGAAACAGGTTGTCCAGAGAAGCTATGGACGCTCCATCCCTGGAGGTGTTTAAGGCCAGGTTGGATGGGGCCATGGGCAGTCTGATCTAGTGGCAAGCCTGCCCAGNGGTTCAACAAGACCAAGTGCAAGACATTGCACATGAGTTGGCACAATCCCACATATGTGTACAGACTGGGAGAAGAACTCACTGACAGTAGCCCTGTAGGGAAGGACATGGGGGTCCTGGTGGATGAGAAGCTTGACATGAGCCATCATTGTGCACTTGCAGCCCGGAAGACCAATGGTATACCAGGCTGCATCAAAAGAGGGGTGACCAGCAGGGAGAAGGATGTGATAGTCCCCCTCTCCTCTGCCCTTGCTAGGGCCCATCTGGAGCACTGCATCCAGACCTGGGGCCCCCAGCAGAAGAAAGATGTGGAGCTGTTGGAGCAGGTCCAGAGGAGGGCCACGAAGATGATCAGAGGGCTGGAGCACCTCTCCTATGATGAAAGGCTGAGGGAGCTGGGCTTGTTCAACCTGGAGAAAAGAAGGCTCTGGGGAGACCTCATTGCAGCTTTCCAGTACTTCAAATAAACTTATAGACAGGAAGTAGGCTGACATTTTACATGGTCTGACAGTGATAGGACAAAAGGAAATGGCTTTAGATTAAAAGAGGAGAGATTTAAATTAGGTATTCGGAGAAAATTTTTCACTCAGACGGTGCTGAGGCATTGAAACAGGTTGTCCAGAGAAGCTATGGACGCTCCATCCCTGGAGGTGTTTAAGGCCAGGTTGGATGGGGCCATGGGCAGTCTGATCTAGTGGCAAGCCTGCCCAGAGCAGGGGATTTGGAACTAGATGACCTTGAAAGTCCCTTGCAACCCAAGCCATTCTATTATTCTATGATTCTATCAGATATTCAATCCAGAAACACAGCAGAGGAAAGATGAGATTTTGATGATGTACTTTACTTCAACCTAATGTTTCCAAAAGTAATCACACACACACACACACACACACACACACGGCAAAATAGATCCCATCCATACCTATATTTATGTTGCAATATTCTTATACTCTTCTTCTATTCTTATAAGTCAAAGAATTATATGGCTATAATTCTTTGATTTTTACGTATTATAATACATATAAAGAAATAAAGAAATTTAAAAAGAAACATCAATATTAATCGGTTCATTTTGCAGAGAAACAATGTCATCTACTTTTACGAGAGATTAAAAGAGCTACAGTAGATACATAAAGACAAGGCTTTCCTCAAAATCAGATGGTTAAGGTGACAGATAATCACATATGAAACATATTTTTGCCTGGATATTAACAAGTGAATACCTTGTAAGATCCAGGTAAAATGTTTCATGTTGTTGTGTGAAATACAGATTCTTAGATTCTGGATCTCAGAAATTTTCTTTGCTCATTTACTGTTTTTTTTTTTGGTTTTTTTTTGTTTTTTTTTTTTAATACCTGGCATCAAACAGTCATGCTGGCTAATAAAATTAGAGCCTGATGAGCTTAAGGGAATTACAAATCCTCCCATTGAGCCAAGGTACTGCTGCAGGCTGTCTCTGGGGAGACAGCTTATTTCCTGAAGCATAATTTGGGAAACACTCCACGGAGTAACATACATAGGTATGGTGATTGGGTCTCCTGATTCATGCCCCTTCTGTAGCACAGCAGGACACGTGGAGGGCCTCCAGAATTTTCTCTGCCTCTTAAGTTACAGTCTTTCCATTTACCTTTTAAATTAGAATCTTTAATTTAAAAGGAGGTTCCCATCTATTACGGAACTTCTTTGATGAATTTCTTTAGGTCCTGGCCAACATGACTGTTCACAGCTCCAGAAGTCCTACTAATGAAATGGGATTCTGATGCCAGTAGGACCTAGAGCCATCCCACTGTCCTCCTGGCTATCTCTATTAGCTCTTAGTTCCTGGATGCCTCCAGGGAGGAGTGAGCAATGTGCTCCACTCCAAAACTCTTTTCTACATTTTTTACTTTTTGGCCATTTCGTTTTTCTATTACTTTTTTGTCTGAGCGTATCCACCTGGTGTCTACAAAGTTTCAGTCTCTATAGTATCTTATTTCTTTCCCTTCTGTTTAAGTAAAACTGTTGAGTTTTATCAGAGAAAGGACTGACATCTCTTCAGAAGTGGCAAGACCAATAAGAGCGGTGGTCATAAAGTGTCACCTGTGCAAGAGCAAAAACTGGGCAAGCATTTGAGACATTTTCCCCCAAATCTGCCTAAGCTGAACGTAGGCCTGATGAAAGTAAAGAGTTTATAAAAGCTCTTATAAGCTTATAAACTTTATTAGTAAAGAGTTTTACGATGAAGACAGGGTGCAAAGGACAAAAAATGAAGAAAAATCAACTCTCTAAAATTCTAACTTTCTGTTTATAAATTAATATTTTCAATTTTG
Source organism: Penelope pileata (assembly GCA_013396635.1). Classification (NCBI taxonomy): domain Eukaryota; kingdom Metazoa; phylum Chordata; class Aves; order Galliformes; family Cracidae; genus Penelope; species Penelope pileata. The sequence goes on along the minus strand of WBMW01001277.1, from coordinate 79,229 downwards.
CCTTTTTCGCAGCAGATCAACAATGAAAACATATCTTGGTTTGCAACCAAGGGAGAAAATAGATTCGAAAGTGCAAATGAAAACAAAAGCATGGATTATTCCTTCAAAGGCAAAATTCTGATTTCAACATCAAAGGACTATAAAATGTCAATGATGTGTCAAAACATTAATCTCAAAGAGATGAATCTAAAATTTTGTACTTTAGTTCAAATGTTAATTAAGTTAGATTAATTGGCAGCTTAGTAACACAATAATAGAAAAGATTTATGTTCTAAATTGGAAAACAGTAGAAGATCCTAACTTTACAAACTGACACTGGTCTTCACAATACTTAGCATTATTCTTACCTTAAAAAATCAGACCATTTTTCACTTAATTAGTGTATGTATTTCATTTTTCAATCTTTTCATTAAAATATTAAAAGAATATAGATAAATTACCAGCATAAAAATTATAAGAGATCTCTGGACACGAGAATATTCTGTCAAATTTAAATAGTTGCATTATTTCAAAGTATAGAACTTAATCTAATATTTCCATTACTTGTTTCTGTTCCATCTGAACCTCACATCTTGGATGATCTTCCTCCACTAGAAGCCTAAATGATCCACTTTTAGGTTCTTACCATACTCACCCCAATCTGACCACTTTGGTGCAAAACCATACAGTTGCTCAACTTAGCCGTATATATCTCAAACATTTTATATGCACCACTTTTCCACTACTTCTTACATTAGCTTCAGACAGATAGCTATTTTTCAGTCTATATACACAGTGTGTATGCACTATGTGATGAATTAAGAGCTGAGCAGATGGAAAGGAATACCAATTCATATGATAAATATAAAACAAAGAAGAAGTTGTATAAAGCATGTCTCCTGATATAAAATCATATTTAATGGTCTCTGTTCTAACTCCTCATTGAGAATCCAGAAATCAGATTTCAGTAGCAATATCATAGCTGTGGAGTTCAATCCTGTAACAGGAACAATACTCAAAATGAAAAAAAAACTGAAACCAATTAGGTGGAGATAGTAAAAAATAAAGAACAATTGGGAATAGTTTCATAGAAGTCAGAAATATTGTTGCAAGTGAATGAACTTGATTAACTATATAATTAGTAAGACATAACTATCAGCAGCTACCACCTGATAAAAGTGAGGAAAGTCACTGAAATTACTCATTCAAGTGATCAATGCCTGATTTTGAATACTTCTTTCTCACAAGTCAGCATCAAGGTCACTTTCTATTCACCCAAAAGGACCAAAGAGAAGATTGTGCAGATTGTTAACAATATTTTTCTTGTACTATTGGCTTGAAAAGTTCCTTCCAATAGCACTCTGTTAAAGTGAGTTTCTGTTGTAGGATAACTGGCAGTGTCAGGTTTTTAAAAAATTACCATTATTTACATGCAGAAAAATGGAGAATTTGTAGCTTTCCATATGAATTACTTTTTACATTAAATGTAAAACAAGCTACAGCTTCCGCTTTACTATTCCATTTTTGCTAAAATACCAGTAAGAGGAAAAAATACAGATGACAATACTGCAGCCAGCCCACAGCATAACTGGACTGATAGCAAGTTTCTGTGCTGTCCCTGCCAGGACCTGGATAATAAAGAAATAACTAAAGTCATAAAAAGCATTAAATACAAGCTTTAATCCTGACTTATCAATATATCACAAATGACGCCTTCATAAAACCAGTAAGACGATTACATAAAACAGCAATTCTTACAGCCACTGTTCAGAAAGTTTTATCTGCTTAAAATCACCTTCCCTGGAGTGTGTATAAAAGAATGATTTAAAATGGAAGGGGAGAACTTGATTTTTATGCATCATTTCTTCATGAAAAACAATCAGTGTAAGAAAGAGTTTCATGTAAGTTCGGTTTAGGACACCATTTAGTTAATTAACTGAGCCATTTTCATTAGCTAACTCAATATTGACTTTAAAACAAAATCTATGTAATTTCTTTTAAGTGATGAATATTTATGAACAATAGTGTCTCTGACAAAGTTGGAATAAAGGCTATATTACTAAAGGAAGATGAAAGTAGGCTATTAAAAGTATACATAGAAGATTATTATTTTCAGTGTAGCCAGTGTTTCATGTTTCCCTACAAGATTCCCAGATTGACCTTGACACATGTTTTGGGGGTATTTTCTTTACTTTTTTTTTTTTTTTAACTTCTTAAATATGTATTTGTAATATTCACAAGATTCATTTTTATTTAAAAAATCATTTTTCCTACTCATGCAGAAGACCAGAGCAGTCCACACTTGCAAGGCACCAAATAATTTTCTACTGCATCTGGCTATCTAGCTTTTTAAAAAGCAGACAAACATATCCCCCAACCCAATGATTCATTTTTCTTACATGGTAATATGATGACATACATCACAATTGTCTGAATAACAATATGCTTTTCCTATTTGTGGATGCCCCCTCCCTGGAATTATTCAAAGCCAGGCTGAATGGGGCTTTGGGCAGCCTGGTCTAGTGGGAGGTGTCCTTGCCCATGGGCAGGGGGGTTGGAACAAGAAGATCTCTAAGGTCCCTTCCAACCTGAACCATTCTATGATTCTATGATTCTATTTAATATTTATAACTAATTGACATTCATTCTATAGCGTACTATCTCAGTAAACTTCTTTTGAGAAGGGCATTTTTGGAGTACAAGACCTTCTACCTCTCTACTGAATATCTAGTCCAACACTTTCTTTATCTTTGTCCCTTACTCAGCTACAGAAATTCAAAAGCAACAGTAAAAGGTTTACAACGTGATTCTTACATTCACTCTTAACAAAGGATCTTCTGACATACGACAAGAAAACGAATTCTAAGTAAAATTACAACATTATAATTGTTATTTCTTTTGCTTACAGTAGAAGATATCATCTCTATCCCTCAGGTTACATACAGCCCAGAAGGCAAGCAAACTCCTGCATGTACCCCATAGTACTTGTAACCTACCTAAAAAGTTACCTTGAACTTATCAATCAAAATTTTCTTCTCAGAGAAGAAACCAGAGCCTGACATATGCCCTGTGAGGTGAAGAGGCAGAAGAGAAAATGGCAGTCCACAGTACTATGCAGCATAGAGCTGGATGTGCTGCTGTGATGTTCTAGAGCAACATATTACTCTAAGTCAGACAGTTTATCATACCATGTAAAGAGCAATCTCTTGTCGTGGCTTGGCAAATAGACCACAACAGTCCTATGTCCACTTTTGGTCATGCCAGGAGACTGAATACTTCCTGCCTGCTGCCGTGTTTCATCACCTTTTTCTGCAGTCGTCCTTTAACTTTTTCTTATAAGGATTACATTATCTGGTTGCTTTACTTTCAAGACCATGTCCAATACTGAAAGCTTGATTTGACTGCGTAATCAACTCACAGTGGCAATCAGTCAATAGCTAATTAAACATGATATTTTCTTCCGTGCTGTTGCCTACATCTGAAAGAAGATTCCCAGAAGCAATCACAAAACTGCCATGGACTTTCTAAAAACTATTATCTGCCAGAATGATTGATAACCAAGACAAAACCAAAAAACATTACAATGAAACAAATGACAAATTTTTACACAACGTGTAATATCTTAAAATGCAAGCTATAAACTTGGTATCTTTATTGATTTTGATCACAGAGATCTCTACAGAAAAAAGAAAAAAAGAAAAGCATTTTGATTGGTAGAGGAAATTGATATAAGTAGATCTAAGGTATGTAACATAGCAATAAAATCATAGAACCATCAAGGTTGAGAAAGATCTCTAAGATCATCTGGTCCAATCATCAACCCATCACCACCATGCCCACTAAACCATGTCCCTCAGTGCCACATCTCCATGTTTCTTGAACACCTCCAGGGACAGTGACTCCACCACTTCCCTGGCAGCCTGTTGCAATGCCTCACCACTCTTTCTGAGAAGAATCACAGAATCACAGAATTGTAGGGGTTGGAAGGGACCTCGAGAGATCATCGAATCCAACTCCCCTGCCAAAGCAGGTTTCCTAGTGCAGGTCGCACAGGTAGGCATCCAGACGGGTCTTGAATATCTCCAGGGAAGGAGACTCCACAACCTCCCTGGGCAGCCTGTTTCAGTGCTCAATCACCCGCACCATGAAGACGTTCTTCTGCATATTGGTGCGGAACTTCCTATGTTCAGTTTTAGTCCATTTCCCCTCATCCTGTCCCCACAGACCACTGAAAAGAGATTCCCCATGTCCATTTGCCTCCTGCACTTACGGTATTTATAGACATTAATAAGATCCCTTCTCATCCTTCTTTTCTCAAGGCTGAACAGACCCAGGTTACCGAGCCTCTCCTTATAAGGGAGATGCTCCAGGCCCTTTATCATCTTTGTGGCCCTCCAATGGACTCTTTCCAGGAGGTCCCTGTCTTTTTTATACTGGGGAGCCCAGAACTAGATACAGTACTCTAGCTGAGGCCTGACCAGGGCAGAGTAGAGGGGGAGGATCACCTCCCTCGACCTGCTGGCAATGCTCTTTTTAATACACCCCAGGATCCCGTTGGCCTGCTTGGCCACGAGGGCACACTGCTGGCTCATGGCCAACCTGTTGTCAACCAGGACACCCAGGCTCCTCTCCGCAGAGCTCAAATTTTTATTAGAAACTTTTCCTAATATACAACTTGTACCTACTCTGGCACGATTAAGATCATTACCTCTCGTTCTAAATATGAAACACCAATTTCTGGTATATGAGAAGTATGTTAGATAATTAATGTATAGATAAACTATACTATTTTCATAAAAAATAAACAAGGATATCTCTTACATTATCTTTGGATTTTGTAGATAAATTTCAATGGGACTGAATTTTGTCTACAAGTGATAATTTATAGCATTTCCTATCAACAAAGAATGGATTCTATTAAAAATAGCAGAAAAAGAAAAATATGTTGATATTCTAATTCTAGTGAGGGATCCTACCTATCAAGTACTGAGCTGATATGACTGACAAAATACAACTAACAATGAATTTATTTTCATTACTGGCTGTTTTTCAAGAAAAATCTCCTTTAGAACTCTGAGGAAAGTGACAACTTTTAATTTGTGAGAAACATGCAGTGAACAGAAAAGTTGAGTACTTTTCAAATGAGAGTAAACATCATACAGCAGGAGGAGAATATTTATTAATATTTAGCAAGAGAAAGAAAATTGATGATGTTATTAATAAAGAGAGCAATCATATATTTCGCTGCAGGACTCCAGAAATATCACATTGTGACTAACCACTTTTACAATGTTTTAAACCTTCAAACCTTATTTTTACAATGTTCCTATGAGATAGGAGATTGCACGTAGGAAAACAGAGCAGCTGGAAAATTAAGCAACTTCCCTGGCATTTCTCGACTGCAGGAAGTGGCAAGATAAAAATGGTTTCTGTAAAGTACCATACCCAAATATACCATCTATCAGGGATTTATAGCACTACAAACTTCCTTTTCCTGATGTTGTGCCATTGCATCTATTTTTTTCAGAGTGCTTTGTTTTGTATGGGAGGGATTTCTCAATTATTTCTTTTCTCAAGAACTACACACGTGATTTTGATTTTGGTCTTATAAATTCCAAAGAATAACTATGTTGTACTTACGTTTGTACTTACGTTTGTAAAACAAAAATCAAATCACTCTTTTGTTTTTTTAAGGTTGTAATATGAAGTCCTTGTAAAACATTTGCTAGAAAAAGCAAACACTATGACTATCATATCATACTACAGCAATGTTTACCTCATTTGAATCTCAATTATATTTTCTTTGGGGTCAAAAACAAAAGCAGCACAGGCCTATAGAGAGATTCAAGCTCTTTTCAAATATGGAATAAGATTAGCACTAATTTTCTAAACTTAAAAACCAATGCATCTAAATTGTAATCTTAAATCAGACTAGAAGGGATATGCGTTGTTCTAATCCTGATCTGCTAGCATCCCTTATCTTATAAATTTTAAATAACAAAACCTCTCAGACTGTGTTAAAACTTTTGATTCTTTCCTGTCTATAGTGAATGCCACTTATTGATTGTGAAGGCTTACAAAGCTATTGTAATGCACCTTATAAACTACTTCAACTAACTAAAAATGAGGAAAAAGAAGTAGATGTCTCCTACATTTCCGTATGTCTCCAGTTCTTTTAACAACAGTTATCAGGATGAGTTACAGTACAGCATGTAAAGTGGAAGAAAACCTAATTACTGAAGCTACAAAAATAACTGAAAATTGCTCATGTAAGTAGGCTGTAGGCTCCAATTCCTAATGTGGTCTAACTTCTAACATGTGCAATCCATTGTTTTCAAAATAGCTAAGAAGTTCAATAGTTTTAAATCAATACAGACAGAAAACCTGCAGTATAAGTATCCAAAATGAATTGGAAAGAAAATGTGGTTTTTTTACCTGCTTGAAAGTTGGGAATAACATTGACATTCTTATTAGACTAAAAATGCTTTAGTGCTTACTTTCTTGTTTACTTCATTTTACGATCTGTAAGAGAACTTTATTTTGGTAGCTAACCAACTTAGTTCCATCATAGCAGAAACCAGAAAAAAATATCAGTAAATATCAGATCAGATTTTCTTAGTGTTCCACAACACATATAAAACAAATTGAGCTTTTGAATACATCTTTCCTACCTCAGAAAAAGGCGGAGTTTAGTAAGAAAAAGAATGTTTAGTCCTCAGCAGGATGGCTTCCTTAATTCTCCCCCTATTTACTCTTTGTGATTATTCAACTTACTTACTGGTATAAGGACTTCAGTGATTTTCGCATTTGAATAATGAGCTCGAAAAAGTGACATGTAAAATGTTATGGAGTCCCACACACAGAAGAGATAGGTCTTTAAAACCTAACATCATCCTGTAGGAACATGGTCCTACATCATGATGTATGAACAACAGTTCTGCCATAAAGTTACCAACATTACAGACTTTGAACCCAAAGATCTTTTCATTTTCCTCTCAGAAATTCAAAGATTCACTAGGAAATAAAATTTTTGTTGTCTCAGACAGAAACATTACTAGAGCAGGCACTTGGAACAAACGAGACTCTGCTCCCCAGGAAACTGGAACAGGAAGCATAGCCTCAAGAACAAGGGGCAGACACTGATAATTCAGGTGACAGTGACAAGACTCGAGGGAACAACAAGGAGCTACATCAGGCTGAGGATCAGGTTCTTCAGTGAGTGGGTGGCTAGGCCCTGGACCAGGCTCCCCAGGGCAGTAGCCATGGCTCCAAGTTGCCGGAGTTCAAGAAACATTTGGACAATGCATTCATACATAAGGTTTGAATTTTAGGTGGTCCTGTGTGGAGTCAGAAGTTAGACTTGATGATCCTTGTGGATACCTTCCATCCTGGGATATTCTGTGATTCTAAGTATATCTGAGCAGTAGGAGTCTTTAGTTGTCTTTGCAGTGAGGGGGCGATCTTTTCTCCCCCAGGAAATGCAACCATAAGGAGTAGAAGTTGGAGCAAATGAAAGTCACAGATACTAAAAAGAAAGATTGAGTGTAACTCTATTTTACATGTAATCCTATCCTACTTGAGTTACTGGAATATAATTTCATGGTTTTGTTATTTAGTAAGATTTAGTTAAACAATCCTGTCATGTAGAAAGTAGATGTAGAAAGTATAGATGTATCATCTACATACCGTATATTTTCCTATTACCAGTAGGAACGTACCAGTACACCCTTGTTTATAATCTACATGTTCACATTTTCTAGTTAGACAAAAAGCAATGGTCAACTGAAGTTCAAATAAAGCCTTAGAATAACAAAATCTCCATGAAAATAATCTGTTTCAAATGTTATCCAACAGCACTGAAACACATACAAATTTTAATATAATTTGGTCCCAAATATTTTTTTTTAAAAGTCATCACATTGTTTTACTTCTGTGTTGTGCTATGTAAATTTGCTTTCAAAATTTTAATTAGTAATAGCTGCTAGAAACAAAAAATGTAAAGGAATGAAGCCTGTATATAATTAGTCTGTGACACTGTCATGTTTGTTCAATCAAACAGAAAGATGCATAACTTCATTTTGTCACATTTAATACCGTTTATCAGTATTGCTAATAAGACGAATGTAGACTATAACTAACTAACAATATATGAGAAATTGTGGTAGATAATTTAGCATAGCATAACACTTTGTTAGATGTAAGATAATCAGGTCACTTATAACCAATAAGAAATTCAGGAAAAGATCAACCTTTTGATCCCAAACTGCTAACTATACTATTCTAATTTCAAATCAAAAGCACAGAATTCAAGCCATAGCATTCATTTCCCAACATGCTTTCTTGTCCATCCCACAAATAATAATAGCAATTGCACTACTTCAACTGCAAAATTAAACTAAGTTGCATTAACATTCTGAAAATTTGATATCACAGGTAATCCATGAATAATTACTACTCAAGGCGAGCTACATTTCATGAACTCTAACCTTGTTATGACTTTGTCTTTCTGCACTTTCTAGGCCCATCTGTTTTTCTCTACACTTGATCGACCAAGCTAAGAAGACCTATACTTTTCCTAGTGGTACAGAAAATGTTCACGAATTATAGCCGTGTCACTCCACTCCAAATTTTTTTGTCTATATAGCACAACAAATTGATTTGCAGTGGCAGTAAACAGTGAAATGGTCTCTTCAGTGTCTAGTAATTAGTTCTAATACTAGTAGACAAATTAAAAGGCAGCAAAACAAAATGTCTCCATCAGGCACTTTTAATAACCTTCATAATACATACAGTAGATGTTGTGAAGACTAAGGTGGATAAATGAGGAGAATGCTGATTTTGGCATCCAGCTTACTTTCAGATAATCTAGCTCATCCCTCTTGGCTGACACCAGACCAAGAATATTATTAAAGAGTAATAAACTCCTTCCAGCAAACCTCTGATTCCATGGTTCACTGGTCTCAGACCTAATCTATCAATCCATTTACTGCACACTAAAACGTAAGAAACCCATTACAGATCTGTTATATACCCTGGCAGGTGGTATATGACAAGAACTGAATTCATCACAAACTTCAGTGCCTAGTACTCCTTTTGTATGCTTTAAAGCCCTAGGTGGTTAGCTTACTTGGCTTTCACAGCAGAAGACACTTCGAGCTTTGAAAATAAATGAAAATTCTTGATGTGAAGATATAAAAATGGTTATAAAACACTTCATTTTTCATATTATTAAGACTTAGTGTTATTTTCATTTTTACAAGAAATATTCACTTTGGAAAGGGCATAATAAGTAAAACCAGGCTAGCATTTAAAAGTCATGGTTTTAAGTGCATGCTTTAATCTTCATTCTCAGCTTAAACTATGTTTGAGGTAGCAGCCTATTAGAATCACTATTCAATAAAGGTGTCAAAGGAAATGTCATTTAAAATTTATTACTATATAACAGAAGAAAAATTCTTCATGTATCTATTCTCAAGGTCATCAGCACATGATATAAACACCTAAAAGCAAAGACAATACTGAATCAAAAGGAAAAAAACTTCTTTTATGTGACTGCAATTCCTTTCATACTCAATTTCTTTTTTCAGCTTATTTCCACTGCTGTAGGGCAACAGTTTTTGTGACTGTAAAAAAGGTTTGAACATGACTTATTTCAAATATGTCACCTTGAAGGTTAAGACTCACAATGTTGCCACTCTTTCCACTGTTTGGCAGATTGAGGCAGAACAAAAGTTTGTCATAGTCCCAGGAGATATTTGGCTACATATTCTACTAGTTATTTTCAATTATCACAGCTTCTCTAAAGTAAACAGATTATTACTTTAGCATATATCAGATAAAAACCTGCCTTACTTTTCTTATGTAATGCCATATACATTTTGTATTTTGAACATTTTGAATTTTGAAGTATCATCCTGCAAGATGATAATCAGAATCAGCACATTGTTACATGTTTCTTTCTAGCAGAGATGCTGGAAAACAAAACAAATAGCTGGAAACGAAAGGATTAAAGCATAAGATACACTCTTTGCTGGGGATGGAGGGACAGAAAAGCCCCAGAGATGTGCTGATGAGGGTTGTCAATTGTGCTTTGAGGAACAGAAAAATTATATCCTCATCAAAACAACTGGCTATAGAACCATCCTCCAGTGACCTACTGGAGATTGCTTAATGTGAAAGTGAGATTTAGCTCGTAGTAAAATCCGTGTGGATTAGTTTGGGGTTTTTTTGTGTGCCTGCAATTCTGTAATAAAAGGAAGACAGTGTATGTTCCTCTGTCAGGACTGCAGACTTTCCATGATATCTAATTTTGCTACAGACCCTAGAGTTTCATAGATGAAAGTAACAAAATTAATTCCTTCAGCAACATAAAAACTAATCTTTTTAATTGTACATCTCCAATATTTAAAAAAAAAAAAAAAAAAAGTTTTCCTACACCAGCTGTGAGTGCTAGGTAAGAGAAAAAAATTTTTTTTTTTTCCCTTTCAGTTTCCAAAAGAATGAAGAAAAGGAGAAGAAAGGGGAAAATGTTTATATTTCATACATCTTAGGAAAAGTCAGAAAACCAAAAAGAATTAGGTTTTTTTTTTTTCACCTTGACCGTTCAAGATCATCTGAGAAATAGAATGACTTCAGAGAAACATTTGAAATTCTCACTTAACATGGAAGGATTTGAGTCTTGTAATTTTCTAACTCAGTTTCTGATCATTAAAAAATAAAAAGCATTTTCCACATTCTTTACATTCAGCAACTATGGGAGAGTGATAACTTTTCAGTTTCATACATCTCCATATGTAGATAACTGAAATTGAAGTAGTGCACTTCAGTAATAATCACAAGCGAAAGTTTAATTTTCTAGGTTGAGCTTCTTTTAGCAGTAAATGGAAGTTTTCAGGCGGTAAATTCCAAGTCTAAAGTCTTGCCAGAAACATTACTTAGGTCTGCAGCAACTTTTAACGGGAATGCTTCACTAAACAGTAGCTCTGTCCCCCCATATTTCATCCCAAACCCACAATATTCATAGTTATTTGGGTTGCTCTGCCTATAACAAGTAACTTGGAACATTTCTGTATTAGCAAGCAGGAAGTGAAAATACAGTTTTTTTGATATATGACTAATCAGTAAAAGCTTTCATTCAGAGACAAATTATAGTTTTTGTTAGAATGTGTTTGTGCCATTTTACTAAAAAACAACAATAAAAGCCAACACATTTTTGCCTGAAAGCTAATGATTTTTTAATACCACAGCAGAGCTATTCAAATCATGGTGCCTAAATTCAGCTACATTTACCCTTACATCAGCTAGAAAATAGCATTAATTTGATCTCAAAGTTTTCTGAATTCTTTTATATGCATTGATTTCAGAAAGTTGTTCTGTAGAGAAAGAGATGCTTCTGTCCAAGAGCCTAAATAGTGATTTATGTGCCCAGCTCCAATTTTGTGAATGTGATCAATATTTATCATCCATTTTTGCTTGAGCCATTAGCTAACATTCTAGAACTTGCCAGACTATTACTGTTAAGGAGAATAAACTAATGAGAGATCCACATCAGATGAATTCCTGTTTATTTACCAAGACTGTACTTGAAATATCAATTCTGTGAACACAGTTGGATGTAGTATTCTTGACCACAGACTCTAGCTTGTCTTTTCAATAAGACACTCAGAAAAAGATCTGCCTTTTCTTCCCAGAGCTAAACATAGTTACAACTTTTTTTTTTTTTTTTTTTCCCCCTCCCTCAGCATCCTGGTGACTGTGCCACCAGTCTGTGGAAAAGTCCTTCAGTTCTGATCAGAGTGATCCATACCTTGGGTGGTGGTCCTTTGGATAGTGTTTTCTATCATTTCTGCTAAACAAGGTCTTTATGGAGAACACTCTTTACCAGATCTGCTATTTATCATCAACAGTTTCCAATGCAAAAACATGCTATTTCAACAATGAAGTACAACAAAATCCTGCCTTACTTTTCTTCATGGGTATGGAGATCCCAAAAGAAAAATGAATGGAATTTTGCTAAAAATGAACACAGTGCTCATGGTTAGAGGCATGGTAGAACATGAATCAGTAGTTTCAGCTTCCACCTTGGAGTTTGGGAGAGGAGAACATTGGAAATGTTTCTAGAAAAGCAATCAGCTGTTCGCTATTGCCTCACACACCTGAGTCAGAAAAGCTTGAATATTTGCTGTATCCTTAAAACAACCACGCTACAAAAGTGATGCTTTGCACTCTCCTCTTAAGCAGCAGACCTGTAATTTAGGGAGTTAATTTGGATGCAACATCATCACTTCAGGCACTCATAGTCTCATGTTGTTATTATTTCTCACAGCAGTGTATTGCACACATTTGCCTTTTGCAGGTTCATTATGTGTACAAACGTATCTGCAGGTTCATCCAGAGAAAAATAATACATACTAGAAAACATATAAAGCAAATATTTGTTGCAGATTAAAATTTTATCCCACAGTTATATCACTAATATGTCTAACCTTTAACAAGCGACGGCTAGCCTCCTTCAGTGTACTCTCAAGCTTATGTTTTCTTTCTGGGTTCAGTGATGCACTTCCAAGTGCTGTTCCTCCAGTTTCATTTAATCGTTTCAGTATTCCCTTGTGTGGCGGCAGCTCTTCAACTCTTAACTGGAACAGACAAATACAGCAGTTAAGATGAACTGTGGTAGAATTTTCAGCTCTCTTATCTTCACCCTTATCGATTTGTCTATCAGCTGAAGGAATAAACTCAATGCAAGACAAAATAGCCATAGCATTCTGAATATAGAAGGCCAAAATTCCCCCCAAAAGAGAATGTATTAGTGAATCAAGTCTAAAGAGAGTCTAAAAGACCAAATAAGGGGATTTTCAGGGTATTAATCACAGTTGCATGACAAATTCCCACTTCTTGACACTCAGTAATAGCTCATGTATCCAGATTGTAATTATTTTTTAATGTGGTAAAAGAAAAAAAGAAAAGCAGTTTGGAGAGCGTATATGCCCATAGAAACACAAAGTAAAGCCAAAGGAAGAAAGGCATCATCTAAATGATGTGGTCACTACTTCTCCATCAAGTATGCATTTATTGCAAGATTATATTGTTGAAGTAACTTTACATATCAAACAAGGATAACATAGCTAAATGATAAATTTATTCATTTTTTAAAAATTATTGTTAATAACACAATCTAGCAGTATTAAATGATCCACAGGGCAAGCTGATGCATTATTGTTTGTTGCATTAGGATATATTCTCTTGTGTACTTCCAAAAGAAAAAGATGAAATGTAAAAACGAGCTACAAATTAAAGATGCTAGTACCATTAATTTTAGACTGTTTATCTTTTAGGAATGATACAACTGGGAAATATTTGTATATAGATAAGGAGTGGGAACTTCATGGGTCTAAAATATCAGTTTAAATTTTAAACTTGTAATCCTATCTGCAAATGATAAGATGTGCTTAACATCCCATAAAATTTTTTCTTTGCCTTCATTCTGATATTCTTGACAATGGAGGCAAGGCCTCACAAATTATCTGTCTAGCTCACTGATATCTTACTCTTAGCTGTAAGAGGCATAAGCTTAGCATGTGATTAAGCCTTCACTTCCTCCAAAACTATGCACTACTATTTTTGGTTTATTGAGAAAGGAACTCGAAGATTTTTACTGAAGCTTCCTTTTTTTTTTTTTTTTTTTTTTTTTTTTTTTTTTAAAANTTTTTTTTTTTTTAAGTTTTTGTTAAAAAGAAGTATAACAGAAAGTCAAACCATTTCTTTTCAGATTCTTTAATGCTGTATTCCACCACTTGCTGAATTTGTTCAGCTTGGATTGGCATAAAGGATAACTAGTCCTTATCTTCAAAAGGACTGGAAACCTTTTAGATATGTATTCTATATGTATTATGCATTTTCCAGCTAAGGGTTAACTTATTAATGAACAAATTCTTAAACACATTATATTGGAAATGTTTCAAAACTAAACAGAGCAATTCCTATTGCCTATATTCACGACTAGTATCACAGTCTAAAACCTCCAACATCTTCATTAAATTATTCTGGCCTAAAACCAAACATTTATTATTCTGATTTTTTTTTTATTTTTAAAAGAAAAAGTATTTAAAAAGCCACTTTGAAGTTTGCTCTAGAAAATGCTGCAGTGCTACTTTAAGCAGTGGATATTTATAATGATGTATGATATTCTAGATACTCTTGAAATACTGAATATCATTTCATAAGTGAGAATTCACAACAGGTTTAAAGATACCTATAGATAAGTGTTATACAGATGAAATTGTCATGTTCAAGTACCAGAAACTTCAACTAAGAATTGAGGATAAAAAAGATAGTGATTAATTATTTAGTGACAGGATAGGAATTTTCCTTTCACTACTTTTTCCATTACTTCTCTGACTTTGTTATGATTAGTATATATTTCTACCTGAGCTTTCAAACTGAAAATAGCGTTTAATTTTCTTCAATGTAAAATTGATAAATCAAAAAATAACAGAAAGAATAAAGCTCAGAATACCTTTACTTTGCCAAGACAGTCTCTTAACTGGTCTTCATTCCCTGGTTCAAGGGGAATATCAGTAACGCTCTCTGTTTCCTCTAACCATAAAATCAACTTGTTCAAGTCTTCTTCAAATTCTGATAAAATATTCTTTTCTTCCTCTATCCTGTAATTAAAACATGAAATTAATGTTTCTGTGCATTCTGAGTGAACTAACAGATGGAAGCCCAGTGCAACAGACTAAGAAATCTAGCATCAAAGTTTACCAAAAATGGATCTATAGGAAGTGCCACTTAAACCCATTTCAACACACTGTAGAGAGAGGTATTTTGGTGACCACACAACATACTTTGTGTAAAGCATTCCAGTACAGATCTACAAAAAGAATGTCAGGTCTGTAGTCCTAATGAAGAAATAGGATTAGATTTACTTCACCCAGCTTTACATGTCTGCTTTGTATATGTCTACAACTCAGTTGATAATTCTCTCACTCAGGTTCTCTTCATTGAATACCAGCTTTCACTTCTAGGTTGAGATACATGGACTCATCTTAGATGATTACAATAAAAAACAAATTTTGCTGTATTTTTCTTTTATAAATTAAAGGGACTCCAGATGCCCAACTAACATAAGCATTGCAGGTGTCTAAAATCAGGTAAGACAGCTTTCACCGTGACTACATGAATATATGGAGATCTACACTTTTGTGCCTAAGTTTCCCAAAGGTATCAAGATACACATGTAAATAATTTCAAGGGCAGCAGGGAAGAACACTGGTAGAATCTGAGCTTAACATTATGCATGGATCTCTTCTGAAGGAGAAAAATTAGGTTAAAATGAAAAATTAGGTTAAAATGAAAAGGATAAAATAAAAATTAGGTCAAAATGAATCACTTGTAATTTATCCTTCAAGCTAATTCATAAGGCTAAGGCTACAGCCGTATGGAAAGATAAAATAATGTTTTCTCATTGCTGTTTTTTTT
>WBMW01001277.1:14710-63744 GCA_013396635.1 Penelope pileata | reverse complement strand
TTTTTTTTTTTTTTTTAGGGTTACTTAAGATCAAAGAAAAAGATACAAAAACCAGATTATTGTTATTATTTCCAAGATCCAACTGAGTTTGAGAGATGAGGACATTCATTATACATAATAAGAGGTTGTATTAGTGTTTTGAGAATATAACTCTACATCACAGTGGAGAATCAAGGTCAGCATTATTAATATATTATTTCTGAATGGTTAAAAAAAAAAAGTATTAATAGAGAACAGAAACAGTTTTAACTTTCTCTGGACTCCTATTCTTGCCACTTCTTGGCCTGACCACGAAGGCAGTACCCACAGAACATTCTGAGAAGTCAAACGGAATGAAATATATTTCAAACTATGCCATCTTTTCGTTATAGATTATTTACAGAATTAGATATAGATAGATTATTTACAGAATTATTTTTGAGAAACTATGTTTTCTGATGGTTGACTTGAGCAAAGCGCTCTTTAGAAAAGATATATAAATAAGCTTCAGGTAAAACAGAATCAATAAAAAGTGTTAGGTTCACATAATCTAATGAAACATACAGTGAAAACAAATGTTGCTTCACACACCCGCGTGTGTGTACGTACAGTCTAAGAAACAGCCTAGAAACTACAGATCAAAAGCTTTTATCCAATCAGAACAGACATTTCCACCAGTCAGTATCTCTCAATGAAGTTTGTACATCCAAATCCCCAAATATTTCTCCTTATATTAGCAAGTCCAACTTTGTCAAAAAAAATCCGATATAGCTTTTTTCCCCTGTATTTCCACAGAAGAAAATCTTCAACTGCTTTTTAAATGTTCTGCAATAAAAAAATAATAACAAAAAAATAATAAAAAAAGGAAAAATACCAAATGTGTGAAATTCCTTTCAAATAATATAATAACAACCTGGTTACAAACTAAACTGGAGTAATTCTAGAACAGCCAGAAGTGAAAATTCTTGCAGTGATAGAGGTATAAACTTATCAGCTGAATGAAATTTCATTTGATAGCAAAAGTATCACCTGTCTTCATGGTATAAACAAGAAATTCTCATAGATTAAGATTTTTGAAGAGGCAAAAAATCATGCTTTTGGAATGCTGACTATTATAAAATAAAAGCAGGAATATACAGTGCAACTTTTATTTTACACAGTCCCTAAATTAGTCTGCCTTCCATCTCATGGATGTTTATTGCTTTTCCTTAACAAGATACCTTTGCAAGATCAGAAGTGCTATACTGGATGAATAAACACTCTAGAGGCTATACAAACCCGTCTCTGAAAGAGTAGATTAAAAAACAGTATAAAGTACCAAAGACAACAACACACACCAGAATTCACTATTGAGCTGCTATGTCCATTAGTCTGGCTGCACTAAACATACAACATCTTAATAAGATGTGGAAAATACGATAGTCACCTACACATGAGACACAGTCTCTGGGTGTCTCTTCCGGATGGCAAATGCCAGGCAAAAAGAAATCACTACAAAGTTGTCAATGAAAGTGTTTCCATTATATTTATGAGAACTGAACACTTTCAGAAAACATCTCAGACTTCTACCTTAAATCCATTCTTTTGTTCATGGTCAAAATAATTAAGAATGTAGCGACTACAACAATATACACAGTGAATATCTGGACTAAGAAAAGTCTTACTATAAAACAGTATAGTACACTGAAGTTTCCAAATAATTATGAATATGTAGCACATATTTTCAATATTTTTTTCCTTACAGTACAATTAACAGATGTTTTGTGTTAACATTTAAAATACAAAGCATTAATTCTTTGTTTACCTTTAAGTTTAATGCTTTCTGTAGAATTTGTGTTGCAGTGATAATAATGAATGGACTATTTAAAACTATCTATCTACACTTAAGTGCTAGATATTTTATTTCCTGAGTCAATTCAATACATTTAGATAAGAAAAAAGCACAAAGTTCTACTTGAAATATTGGTAGCAGGTTATAAATATTCTTAATAACGTTTTCAGGAAATGGATTTGCAACAATTATGGATGAAAGAAAATTATTTATACAGAAAACCAAGTGCAAAATGTATTACTAAGTATTACGAAGTCTAACAACAAATCATGAGTACAACTACAGTAAATATACACAGTTAGTATAAAGGAGATTAGTAAATACCAAGACAAGTTTAAATGAAGGAAGGTTTTCTTAGCTTGGGTGGGTAGGGAAGGGACTCTCATTCATGTACACCATACTTCACAAAAAACAAAATCATCAATCTATATGTCATAATTCTACTAGGAATGAAGTTGAATTAAGTGGTACTCCACAGCCCAAAGAAATTCAGAAGTAAAATTTTCAGAACCAAACATGCAACTTTGAGCCAAGGTTTCCAAGGCTCAAAAGGGGAGAATGTCTTTAAGCAGAACTTGACCACAGAGAAGCATAAAGAGACTAAGTAAAACTGGCCTGATGGAAAAGTACGTTTAAGAAAATTCCAGAAAGTAAGAATTGACAAACATCAAACCACTTATGTTTAACTGCAATCACATATCTAATACTCTGATGGATGCACAGAGGATGGCAGTAAAAATATCTCCCAACAGTATAAAGGTCCCACAGGTTCTGCAGCCACATGATGACAAACGCGCTGCAGCCCCTACAGCCTCATGGGATCAATATCAATGGGGCCAGCAGCTCTCAGGAGAAAGACATAGAGGTGCTGTGCTTTACATCCTTTCTTTAAGGTGCATCCTCTTCTGATTTAAAAAAAAAAAAAATTGGTTTGTTTATATGCAAGTGTACATTTTTCAATAGACAAATTAAAGATTTGGATTTCTTTATACTGCCAGAGAAAAGACTTGCACTGAAACAGGTGGATTCTGGATAGCAACATGCACTGTATCTATTTTCCTGTGACAAAAACTTCTTGCCAGTATTTCCAGATGCTTTCAGAAGCTAACACTGCAATTTCTAAACACATTATTGGCTTCAAGAACAGCTGCATGTTATGTTTTCACTTGCTGCAACTGTTTTAATAAAAATCTGTGAGGTTACTGTTAAAAAGAAATAAGTTGATTGATAAGATCATTTAGTTACTTTTATTGAATGTCGCCATGCAGATTACTATTGTATTTTTTCAATGATTTTTTTTTTTTCAGGTTATTAGAAAAAATAATTATTTGCTAGGTAACTGAATTTAAACAATTTTAAATGTATGTTTGGCCACAGCTATCTAACCAATGGCAGCAGATTTTTCAGAGGGAAGTTCATTAGATCTGAGGACAGAAGACAAAAGCTTGCTAAATGGGGCTTCCTACAGGAATTGCTGACAGTGTAAAGCCATAAGCAAAGCTGATACAGTAAGATGCAATGTACATGAGACATTTTCAGTTTGTTCTTCTAATTTTTACCAGCACTGGAGTACGACTGTAACAAACAGATCCAGGGTGACCCCATTTTATCCCTCAGTTCATACAGTTTTGATACATACTGTTATTATCAGTTTATAATTGTTATATATATATGGTTGTGTACTTATAAAATAAGCCGTTATCTGATCTATGTTTCACTCTGTTATACTCCATGGGTCCAACGGACAGGATAGAGTCCTGTCTGGAACAGGTCAGGGCACTGTGTTTGTGGACCAACATGTACCTCCACAAGTGGGACAGGACTGGAAGAAGAAGGAAGGGTCCAGAACCGCCTTGTCCTTCCTTCCCTCTCGCCCCAAAATGTACCAGACCCCCTTGGCTGCACCAGGGTTGCTTTGAATGTAATGCCTCCTATTTATTTCCATGGAAATTACAAAAGATACAAAGAGCACAAGAACACTGTTTGATAGAGCAAATTCTCAGCTACAAAACATTCTTTTTCAGCCTAGTCACCACCATTAAATATGCATTTTCACTAGCGATGAACAAGAGTCTGCATGCAACACTTAGAAAAATCTGCACCAGCTGAGGTGACCCACCGTTTCACACTTTTTCACCACCCACCACCTCAGTGTGTTCACATTCACTGTTTTGTCTCCACAAACATTCAGCATGTGTTGATGAATGTCAATGGGTGTCATTTTTTCCACATGGAGGAATTCAATTCCACACCTTTGCTTCATCCACACTTCCATGTCAGATGCCATTTGGTCAGAATGCCCCTCTGCTGCTATCTGTCACATGGCAACAAAATGTAACAGAATACTGGCGGGAAAGTTCAACCTCTATTGCCATCCAACCAACATCCGCCTCTAACATTGTGGGCCAACATAATACAAGAGGCGTTATTTTTGGAGCATCCCTCATATATGAGTACAGAAGGTTTTCAGAAATCAAACCAAAAAATAGATTTGTCCATAAAGGTGTATTTCTTTGTCCTCATCATGAACAGCATGTAGGATAGTAATTAAAAGATCCATTACAATTAATAGAAGCTGCAGGTGCACTTCATAATTTACTTCACAATCTGCTCTTAGCCTGATAGAACATTATTTCTATTATAAATAACATCCTGCATGACAAGTATCATATTATGCAAGCCACAAAAATAAAACAAACTTTATATCATAGAATCACAGAATCATAGAATGGTTTCAGTTGGAGGGGATCTTAAAGATNTGCCCCTCTGCTGCTATCTGTCACATGGCAACAAAATGTAACAGAATACTGGCGGGAAAGTTCAACCTCTATTGCCATCCAACCAACATCCGCCTCTAACATTGTGGGCCAACATAATACAAGAGGCGTTATTTTTGGAGCATCCCTCATATATGAGTACAGAAGGTTTTCAGAAATCAAACCAAAAAATAGATTTGTCCATAAAGGTGTATTTCTTTGTCCTCATCATGAACAGCATGTAGGATAGTAATTAAAAGATCCATTACAATTAATAGAAGCTGCAGGTGCACTTCATAATTTACTTCACAATCTGCTCTTAGCCTGATAGAACATTATTTCTATTATAAATAACATCCTGCATGACAAGTATCATATTATGCAAGCCACAAAAATAAAACACACTTTATATCATAGAATCACAGAATCATAGAATGGTTTCAGTTGGAGGGGATCTTAAAGATCAGCTAGTTCCAATCCCCCTGCCACAGGCAGGGTTGCCAGCCACTAAATCAGACTACCCAGGAACCCATCCAACCTGGCCTTAAACACCTGCAGGGATGAGTCTTGCACAACTTCTCTGGGCAACCTGTTCCAGTGCCTCAACACCTCCCCAGTAAAAAATTTCTTCAGAAAATCTAATCTAAATCTCCTCTCTTTCAGTTTAAATTCATTCTCCCTTGTACTATTCACTGTCTACCCTTGTAAAAAGTCAGTTCCCCTCCTGCTTGTAAGCTCCTTTCAAGTATCCGAAGGCCACAGAGCCTTCTCTTCTCCAGGCTGAACAAACCCAACTCCTTCAACCTTTTGTCAAAGGAGGGGTGCTCCAGCCCTCTGATCATTGTTGCGGCCCTCCTCTGGACCCACACCAACAACTTTGCATCCTTCCTATACTGGGGGTTGCAGGCCTGGACACAGTACTCCAAATGGGGCCTTACGAGGGCATAGCACAGAGGGACAATCATCTCCGTCTCCCTACTAGCCACCCCTCTTTTGATGCAG
The DNA here is from genome assembly GCA_013396635.1 of Penelope pileata. Lineage (NCBI taxonomy): Eukaryota > Metazoa > Chordata > Aves > Galliformes > Cracidae > Penelope > Penelope pileata. The sequence continues at coordinate 58,176 of WBMW01001277.1, read as the reverse complement.
CCCAGTATACCGTTGGCCTTCTGGGCTGCAAGATCACACTGCTGGCTCATGTCAAACTTTTTGTCCATCAGGACCCGTAAGTCCTTCTCTGCAGGGCTGCTCTCAGTGAGTTCTTCTCAGTCTGTACACATATCTGGGATTACCCTGACCCAAGTACAACATCTTGCACTTGGCCTTGTTGAACATCATTAGGTTCACATAGGCCCCCTTTCTCAAGCTTGTCCAGATCCCTCTGGATGGCATCCCTTCCTTCAGCTGTATCAACTACACCATTCTGCTTAGTGTCATCAGCAAACTTGTTGGTGGTACACTCAACCCTACTGTCCGTGTCGTTTCTAAAGATGGTGCTGAAGAGCACCGATCCCAAGACAGACGCCTGGGGTACACCACTCGTGACTGGGCTCCACCTGGACATAGAGCCATTGACCACAACCCTCTGGCTATGACCATTAAGCCAATTCGTTATCTAATGAATAGTTCACCTTTCAAAACCTTCATATCTCTCCAATTTAGAGATGAGGATGTGTGGGATCATGTCAAAAGCCTTGCACAGACCCAGGTAAATGACATCAGTTGCCCTTCCTTGTTCCACCAATGCCATCACTCCACCATAGAAGGCCACCAGATTGGTCAGGCACAATTTGCCCTTGGGGAAGCCATGCTGGCTGTCTCGGATCACCTCCTCATCTCGCATGTGCCTTAACATCTCTTCCAGGAGGAAGATCTTCCTAGGCACAGACATGAGGCTCACTGACCTGCAGTTCTCCAGGTCTTCTTTTCTCCCTTTCTTAAAAATGGGAGTGATGTTTCCCTTTTTCCAGTCACGAGGGACTTTGTCTGACAGCCACAAGTTTTCAAATATGATGGAGAGTAGCTAGGCAGCTACATCAGCCAGTTCCCTCAGAATCCTGGGATGCATATCATCGGGCCCCATGGACTTGTACACATTCAGCCCCATGAGGTAATCTCAGACTTGCTTCGTTCCTACACTGGGAAGTATTTTGGACCCTCACTTAGAAGTTCAGAGACACAAGAGGCCTGGGAAGCCAGACTGGCAGTGAAGACTGAGGCAAAGATCTCATTGAGTACCTCAACCTTCTCTGTGTTTGAGGAGACCACTTTTCCCTTCTTATTTATCAGAGGGGGTATATTCTCCTTTGTCTGCCTCTTGCAACCAATGTAACTAAAGAAACCCTTGTTGTTTTTAATATCCCTTGCCAAGCTTAATTCCATCTGCACCTTGGCTTTCCTGATCCCTGCATACCCGGACAGCCTCCCTTGTATTCCTCCCAGGCCACCCATCCCCACTTCCATTACTTACACTTTTACTTCTTTTCATTCAGTTTGACCAGCAGGTCCTTGCTCAGCCATGCCGGTTTCCTGCCTCCTTTGCCTGACTTCTTCCGGGGGATGGAGAACTCTTGTGCTATCAGAAAGGCACCCTTAAAGTGGTGCCAGCTCTGTTCCATTCCTTTGTCCCTAAAGACAGTTTCCCAGGAGACCTTATCCAGTAGTTCCCTAAACAGTCTCATGTTTGCTCTCCTGAAGTTCAAGGTTCTGACTCCACTCTTTGCCAGGCCAACGTTCCTTGAGATCACAAATTTGACCAAGGCACAGTCACTGCAGCCCAGATTGCCTCTGATCTTAACCTCTTTAACGATCTCCTCCATGCTGGTGAGCACCAAGTCCACTAACGCTTCACCTCTGGTCGGCCTGTCCAATTCCCAAGTAGAAAGTTATCGTCGATGGACTCCAAAAGTCTCCTGGATCTCTTGCAGCTTGCCATGTTGTTTTCACAGCAGACCTCTGGGTGGTTGAACATCCCCATCAGGATGAGAGCCTTGCAGCACAACGTCTCTTGCAGCTGAAGCAAGAAGGCCCCATCAACAGGGTCCCCTTGATCAGACAACCTGTAGTAGACACCAACCACCAGGTCTCCTACCCTTTATTGGTTTCATCCCTAGTTTTAAGCTAAAGGCTCTCAACCTGTTCCTCAGAGGCAGCTCCTCACAGTCTATCCACTTCTTGACATAGAGGGCAACTTTCCTACCCCTCATACTTTGTCCATCCCTTCTAAAAATCTTGTAGCCCTCACTCATGATATTTCAGTTTTGTGAACCATCCCACCATGTTTCTGTGATAACAATATAATCACAGTTTTCCATTTGCACCACGGTTTCCAAGTCCTCCTGTTTACTTCCCATGCTGCATGCATTGGTGTAGATGCACTTCAGCTGGGCTTTCGGATGCATTGCCTTCCTAGAGGATCCCTTCCAAAAACCTTCGGGACATATCAGAGGTTTTCCCCCATAAGATATAATTCCAGCAGCTGGCCCTAAGGAGCAAGGCGGATCCATCTCCAGCACAGATCTGCATGCTGTTATACATCACTACCTTTCCTTTTAAACCAGAACTAAGTTTCTGAAGACCTTTTAATCTGCTTCACAGTTGACATATGGTTTATTTCATTAATTCTGAAATGTTGCACACTTCGGTTGATGGAAAATTCTCCAAGTAGAGCAGTACAGAATTTCACATGTAACTTTTGGTCTTCCATGTGAATATTCTCAAGCATATTACCTTATGTTTTCTTTGTTAAAATACCACAGCTTTCTCTGTTTGTATTTCAAAATTCATAGGAGCCCCTTGATCAAATATTCTCACTGCACAGATACTTAAATGAATACACTATACTTCTGGAAGCCAATGTGTTCAGTATATTCACTATTTAAATGTTAAGTAGTAAATTAAATGAAATAAAAGAATTAGTTTTCCTAACTATATTAAACTGAATCAATAACAAATTCTTATGGCAGGCAACAAAATACCCTGGGTAAATTTTTGACCATCACTAATCCTTAATTATAATGGTTAACTATTAAATAAATACTAATTTCCTGTTTCAAGTAAGCTTGCATTTTTTGATTACATGTTCCAGACGCCATATGAAATGCATACTGTAGCTCATGCATTTTCTCCATAGTCAGTAACATGATACCAACATCATAGCAATCCATATAGTTTGCAAAACTCATAATATGTTTATGGCTTGTAGCTGCACCCAAGTGCTGTTGGACGTATTTGGGAGGTGTCAGCTGGGGACAGAAAATACACAGTTACAGAAGCAAAACATATTTGCACTTGCTTGTGACTTATCTTCTCCCTTGCACTTCAACAATATTTTGGTGATCTTTTCTAAACATTCAGTTCTTGATTTTGTATTTGTGGGATTTCTAAGATTAGGGATTAGTCCACTTAGCAGGTTTTACTGAGAAAATAAGAAGCCACTAAGATACTAAGTTGACAGTTTAGTGAAAATATTTACAAAGAGAGAATGAATTTTCTTTTTTTCTCTGCGGAATATGCAAATGTGTTTCACTTGGGTAAGGACCTTTAAATAAAGTAGTTGGAATGAAATGAAAAATACTACAGAAACTTCAGGAAAGCCAAATGTAAATACTAACCAGTAGCAAGTTTAGCTTGTAAACAGAATGTAAATTTATGTAGTAATGTTTTTCTATTGAATTACTGTAAGAAAACTAAATGGTCAAGAAAAGAAAAATCAGAAAATTCAATATGTATCTAATTTCATGTTGGAAAGAAAATATATATTTATTGATTTAACTGTCGTGAAATCTCTTCATCTCTAAGCCATCTTTTAAATTGCAATAAGAAACGAATCACAGTCACAGTCTTCAATATACTGAGTGTTCAGGTGAAGGAAACCAAACTATGGTAGCTAGTGTACTGTAGCAAAAAAAAAAAAAGAACACGTTAATGAATATAAGGCATGAAAAATGGTTAAATGTTTAAACTATATTTACTTTGTAACATTATTTTTGATTTAGAATTGAAAGCTTGTGGCTTTATATTCAGAGAAGTATTTATAGGTATTTTGGTGAACAGCCTTTGCACTGTCATTTTTTCAGTAAGTTCTTCAAATTCACTGGAGCGAAGATCTGAATAAAGAGTCTGCAGGTTCAAGCTCATTAAAAGTGCAAATGTATTGCAACTAAAATAATGAAAAATTCTCTTCCATTCAACAGAATCTAATTTTTAAAAAGATCATATCATAACTATAAAAAAATTATTGCTGAAACACCTAAAGAAACTAACTCCTGAACATCCATTTTCAAAAATCACACAAGAAAGTTTCAAACAAAGAAAAAAGACCAGCAAGCACTAAACTACACGCATCCATCAAAACCCTCATTTATGAACCTTTGCCATACCAAGTTCATGCATAGCAGGAGTGAAGGCACAGCACCACTCTGCAGCCACCAGCTAGTTCTTGAGAGCCCACAGGTGTCCAAAGGCAAGGTAGTGCTTCTTCAAGCCATCCAAAAGTCAATTATCCCAATGGAAAGACAAAGCGTAATACGGCCCAATTCATGCCACCTTACATGGCAGGAGACAAAAAAGCTGAGAAAGCTTCTGATGGTGCAGTTTATATGATTTTGTAGTCGAAATGATTGCTGGAGTATATAAAGGAAGAAGGATATTTTTTCTGCCCTTTCGTCTGGGGTTAGTAGTACAATCTATTCAGGAGGCTGTTGCAACTTCCCCTTCTTCAAAAATTTCAGTTTTTCTTTAGCACTATTCCAGAGCATGAACTCAGACTTCTCCAAAACTGCTGCTTGCAGCAAAGTGCTAACAAAATCTCAATTAAATTCCCAGTTTGCTAACTATCAGTGTATCAGGCTTTTGATCAAGTTTCACTTTATTAAATTTTGTGGTCTATTATTAAGTTATCAGTAAGATAAAATGACTAGATGTGATAAAAACTACATTCTCCTCTAATTCTTAGCTGGATGGATTAGACTGCAAGATACAGAAACATTAAACACTGAATTCAAACTTCTACAGCTTTGAAACTCTTTGATAAAGGCAACTGGACGATAACATCCAACACAAACATAATTCAAAAACAACCTCTTGATCTTCAGTACCAAAGCAAGGAAATTCAAAGTCAGTCTTAAGTCTGTGCTTTGCCAGGGATCAACATTTGACCCGTTAAAACTTGAAAAATAAGAAAAATAAAATAAAAATTAAGCAAAATAATATAAAAAAATAAAATAAAAATTAAGTAAAAAACAAGCATTTTTTTACTGAAGAAAAGTACATATTCTTCAAATTGTCTTGAGCTGGCTTGTTTTCTTGTCCATTTTCAGTTATGTGGTCCTTTTATGGTCAATAAAATTCACATTCATCAAATCTGTCAGACTACCACCAAAATTAATATTAGCACAGTCAACATACGGAAGCAAGTGGAGGTCACTTCCTTCAACTTTCTATATTATTCACTAAGAGCAAAGCAAAGGCACTTAGGGTGAAATTGGATTCAGATCCTAAAAAGAGAGAACTTGAATGTACCCCAAACCAAATCAGAACAACTAATGAACAACTGAAAGATGTCAAAGCACAAAAGAGATGCAAGTCCCGTGACATGGAGGCAGTACTTGTGATGCTGCAAGACTGTGCAGTAGATACGTCTAGATATGTCTTTTCATGCCCAGGACATCAATACTGAGACCTGGCTAGAGTACACCATGTGTTCCTGTCATCTAAGCTTCTTTCCTTAGAAAATTCAGTCTATAGGATCAAAAAAATAAGGAGAAGAAGAAGAACTTGGGATCTTGTTTGAGGTAGCAGCTAGACTGATGGTAGGATCTGCTTTCATGATCTGGGACCTATTGCAGGTCCAATAGCTTGGATGCAGTCAGGCAGACCAGGCACAGAACAAAAGTGCAAAGTCCTCCATTGTGATGTACACTGGTGTCACTACAGTAGAACAAAAGCATTTATATTCATTTAGGACAACACCATCTGTATGCTGGTATACTAACCTATACCTAGGTTAGTATATGGCTATACATATACTAACCTAGGTCTCTGCAACTACAATACTCAACATATTACACAAAGTGTCTTTCCATAGGAAAACAAAACAAACACACACCAATCAACAAACCAAACAGATCAAAAGGAGGAATGACTTTGTGCAAATGAGTGATTATTTAAGATCCCTCATCAAGGGAACATAGCTGTATTATTCCCATGTAACAGATCCTAGCCTTTGTTAAAATATAGGATGTGCAAAAAAATTCTACAGACTGCTAACACAGTCTCGAGTCAAAACAGCATTGAGATACTCATTTCTGCTGATAAATGAGGGTGAGTACAATGCTCACATTTACCAGAAGTGGGACAGATTTTGTATTCTCAGACAAAGCTCAACCACCAATCTTTCTCTTCAATGTTGCTGCAGTACCTTACAGGGCTATTAAAATGATATGTTATTGTTTTGTAACTGTTAGCACTTACTTAACAAGTTAAGACTTGGAAACACAGATAGGCTTAAACTGTACAAATGAACAGTTTTTAGTGCAATAAATAAAGGCCAAAGACTACCTTGTGTGGCAAGCAGTATTACCATCACACCTGGAGATACAGCAGACAGAAACATTTACAGCACCAGGACGGCTTCTGACAGCTGTAGCTTGTTGCATCTCCTTTTAATAAGCATTAAGTGCAAGTTTAATCGTAATTAAACACAACAGTAGCCTTTCAGGACAATATTTGTCCACCTCAGTGAGAATTTTCACATCTTTTGTTCTAAACCATAAAAAAAAAAAATAAAAAAAAAGGGACATGACACATCAGGAGAAACAAAACTGTTGCACACTACTAGCTATTTCTCCTAGAAAATTTCCAGCACTCATCGCTGCACTTCAATAAGGAATAAATTGTTCTTTAAAAACTTCGCTTGAAGAAAGCTTTGCCAATGATTGTATTTTAAAGGAGAATGTTAGGTCTGTTTAGACATAGCGTCTAGGTTAAGAAAACATGCTATTATAAAACCAAATATGAACAGCAACAAAAATAGATTTAATTTGGAAATCGTCTTTTTAAATTAATCAAACCATTCTTTCATTATCTGTAACTCAAATGCTCTAGTTTCCTCTGACTGCAAGAGAAAAACAGATTGATCAGGAAGTGATTATAAATAACATTGAATTAACCAATCTATTCTTTTTATCCAGCCTGAACGAAATGCAGATGTTAATGGCATCAGTGATGAGAAGTGAATTAAAGTAGGATTAACTGTATCAATTAGCTAAGGTATTATTAGTATTACAGAGATATATTTTAATGACATACTGTCAAAATAGAGGGATGCTAAATCAACTGTAAATTGTGGAAATGGAGCTCCAATCTGCTCTACTTTTATACAAGAAATAATATATATTTTTTATTTTTTAAGCATTAGGAATGAAAATATAAAAACGTGGAGTATGGAAGGGAGTAGTGGCCACTGACAGGAATGGGTAGAAAAGAAGAATTAAACAAGCACAGGTGTGAAATGTAATTAATGATCATTTGTCATGAATATGAAAACTCAAAATGTTAAGAGAGTCAGAAGCAAACCTAACATGTTCAAAATAATTTCACAATATTTTTGTTCTCTTTTAACCTACCTCTTTTTTTTCTCTACCAGCTGTCTGCAGATCGCCTGCCACCGGGTATTCAAACTTCCCAGTTGTTCCTTCAGCACGTTAGCATCTGCTGTTGATGACTGCTCACTAATTTCTTCACCAGTGACGTTCAATGTTTTGACAACAGTTTGCTGTTGTCCAATGCCATCCTGAAGCTCCTGCAAAACACCCAACACATACACGTATTCATAAAAATGTCAAGCATGAAACAAAATGCCTCATCACATACTGGCCAGATGGAAAGAGGTGAAAGTGTTTGCTCTCCCCTGAATTTCAAATACAAAAATCCAAAGCCAAATACATAAAAAGATGTCTTTTATGTTTTTTTAACAAGCACCTTTCAGTGCATGAGGGTTTTTTTTTTTTTTTGCCTGTATTCTTGTCTGATAGAGATCATTATAGCAATACTCTGCAGAAATATTCCGATCATTTCATAAGAACAACCTGTGCATTTGTCTCTGATTTCAAGAAACTTGATAATCCCTTATTCTCTCTTTGAGTGGGGGGAACCACACTCTTAAGGAAGTCTATTACTTATGTATTTTCTTTTTATAGAACAAAATTAATAGAACAAAATACCAAAAGATAACCAAGACAGGGTATTTTACAAGTCTTACTAAATTCATCTTTTATCACTAAAATACGACCACACATTTCAATTCATTTTTTATAAAAATAAACCCACAGTTCTGAATCTATAATTGTATGCTTGTTTAAGAAAGTTTGTATACATAAATAAGGAAATCAATCATTTCCCATTCTTAGTCATCAGTAGAGCATGAGTAATTTTTGTCATGTAATTCCTCAAAATGTCCAAGCAGGGAAGTGTAAAATCATTTTCAACAGTTTACTGCTAAAATAAGCAAAAACACTCTGGGACTCATATTTATAGGTTTATAGATTTCATAATCTCAAGAAGAATATTTGAGCCATGTAACTATGAGCTATAAAAAATAGCTTTCAAGTTAAATGCTAAATCTACTTTTTTATGGAAGAAACCATGTATTTTAGCATAACATACTCTGTAATATAAATTACAGAGGAAGTAAAACTGCATATAAACATTGCAATAGTCTATGAATTGGTTAAAATTGGCAGAACACAGATTTGGAGGAATGTAAAAGATGAGCACAAAAGCTGTTCATGCATTTTTATATCTGTTTTTATCGTGTCCACTAGATCTTCAGGTATGACACTATCAGTGAAAGTTCAAAAATTCAACCATACTTGAATTGAACTTCTTTTAACATGATCACAACTGAGCTGACAATTACTAATTCATTAAACTGCAGAAAGTCAAGTGCATGCCCTATCCCAACTTTTGCACACATTTCAAATAGACAGCTGGAACATCAATTCCAGTACAACTTTGGACAGAGAGGTCAATGTCATCAAGCCACTGCAGCATGCAGTTCTAGACAGGAGTCACAGTTGAGGCAGAGATTTACATTGTCAAGGCTAAGCTTATTCTCATTACAAATTCTATTTGGTTTTCTTGCAGGTTTATTTTTACGTTGCTATAAAAGAACTTCATGAAAATTATTCCTTTCGTTGATACTCCTCAGTAAAAACTATTATTCTTTTTTCTTTTTTTTTTTTTTTTAACTATTTTCATAGCTCATAGTTTTAGAATAAAAGAGTAGCAGAGTGATGAGCATAATGCTACAGTAATCAGCATACTGATTTTTTATGTTGTAATAGGATGAGAAAGTTAGCACTTCCAAACTAGAAAACCATTTCTGCTACTAGTCACGTAGCATCAAGCACCCTCCTGGCTCCATGTGTCCCAGTACATCTTGGAACGTATAAAGTCTTAAGACAACATTGTAGCAGGAAAGAATCCAGGTGGGTTTTAAATATCTCCGGAGAAGGAGATTCCACAACCTCTCTGGGCAGTTTGTTCCAGTGCTCTGTCATCCTAAAAGTAAAGTTCAGATGGTACTTCCTGTGTTCTAGTTTGTGTCCATTGCCCCTTGCTCTGTCGCTGGGCACCACTGAAAAGAGACTGGCCCCATCCACTTGAAACCTGTTCTTTAAATATTTATAAGCATTGATAAAGTCCCCTCTCAGCAGTGAGGCTGGACTACATGTTCTCCACAGGTCTCTTCCAAACATTATGGTTCTGTGTGATTCTACGATTCTAAGACCCAGAAGAGACCCGTAGAAGCCTCTTACTTTGAGGTATGAGCTTTTCTTGTCTTACCTGATGAATTTTAAAACAACATCTGGTCAAATCTTTGGATGTTTTTTTTTGCAGATACATTATTCAGTATTTAAAATAAATAGTTGTAATGATCAAGTAGTTTACCTAAATGCAAATATTCTCCATCGTTGTGAGGCTGAAAAGTTGTCTTTCCAGTAGATACCTTAGTTTTAGTAATGTCCAGCTTAAAATGAATATCTAGTTTTTGTATGCATGCACAGTATTTCACATTGATTTAAGCACTAGAGCTTTTGCAGGTAAAATTTTTGCGTGGAATTAGGAGAAATATATCACAGGTGGTGTATTTCCAGCTAAGAACCTGAAGCTATTGTTCTTTTGCATGCACCTGTATGAATATAAGATCCTCAACACAGGAAAAAAATGACTTAATGAGATTTTTATATACACGTAGCAAGACTGTTCATTCGGAATAGGAATCAAGGTATGGAGAACAAGGACAGGAAGTTCTACTTAAAATCATAGAATCATTAAGGTTTGAAAAGACCTCTAAGATCATCTAGTCCAACCATCCACCCACCACAAATATTGCCCATTAAACCACTAAACCATGTCCTTTAGTACCACATGTACACGTTTCTTGAACACCTCTAGGGACAGTGACTCCACCATCTCCCTGGGCAGCCTGTTCCAGTACCTGACCACTCTTTTGAAGCAGAATTTTTTTCTAATATCCAACCTGAACCTCCGCTGGTGCAACTTGAGGCCATTTCCTCTCATCCTATTGCTAATTATCTGAAAGAAGAGGCTGACCCCCACCTCACCACAACCTCCTTTCAGGTAGCTGTAGAGAACAATAAAGTCTATCCTAAGTCTCTTCCAAACAATCACAGTTCCCTCAGATGCTCCCCATAAGACTTGTGCTCCAGATCCCTCACCAGCTTTGTTGCCCTTCTCTGGACGCGCTCCAGGGCCTCAATGTCTTTCTTGTAGTGAGGGGCACAAAACTGAACACAATATTCGAGATGCCGCTACATGCAAGCTACATATAAGGGAATGATCACCTCCATGGTCCTGCTGGTACACTGTTTCTGACACAAGTCAGGATGCCATTGGCCTTCTTGGCCACCTGGACACACTGCTGGCTCATGTTCAGCTTAGCGTCGATCAACACTCCAAGGTCCTTTTGCTCAGCACAGTCTTCTAGCCACTCTGCCCCAAGCCTGTAGCATTGCATAGGGTTGTTGTGACCAGTGAAGGACCCAGAACTTTGTCTTGTTGAACTTCATCCCATTGGCCTCAGACCAGCTATCCAGCCTGTCCAGATCCCTCTGTAGGGCCTTCCTACCCTCAGGTAGATCAACACTTCCTCCCAACTTGGTGTTACCTGCAAACTTACAGAGGGCGCACTCAATCCCCTTGTCCAGATAATCAATAAAGATATTAAACAGGATGGGACCTAATACCAACCCCTGGGGAACAACACTTGTGACAGGACACTTGCTGGATTTAACTCCCTTTATCACTACTTCTTGAATTCCAAAGGTTTTTAAATTAAAATTTGTAGAAATTAGAGGTTATGTTTGCACCACTTTTTCTGTATCATAGAAAAAACATGAATCAATATACTATTATGAAGTGAAATCTCAGTTAAAAGCCTCTTTAAATGCTGTTACTGAGACTTTTTTGCAAATTCACAGTATCTTAAATTAGTTTCTTCCTCTCCTTCAGCATATATGAAAAATACGTATAACAACTATTACAGTATTTTTACATTTATTTCAACTAGCACAAAATTAGCCAAGGGAATTTTCTAATTTATTCTATGGCATATAATGCAATAGACCTTATAAAGTGAAAAAGAAAAAAAAAGATAAAAAGCTAGCCCAGTGGCAGAGACGGTCCTTAAACTTATTATCTCTAATATCAAAATGGTAACCTTGTGCAGAATGTGTGGAAAGGAGAGAGAACTTTCACTGAAGCATGAGAGAATGCTCCTGGCCAAATTGTGTCAATCTCAAAACATGCCAGGAGAGACTTAGATCATCAGGAAGAATTTCTTCACAGAAAGAATGATCAAGTATATAGTTTGAACACCATCCCTGGAGGTGTTCAAGAGATGTGTGCATGTGGTGCTTAGTGACATAGTTTAGTGATGGGACTTGGTAGGTCAGGTTGACAGCTGGACTTGATGATCTTGAAAGCCTTTTCCACCTGTAACAGACAAAGTCTCAAACTCTTATGACTACACCATTTGTCTCATCTGGAGCCAGGAGCTCTGCTCCACGCCATTTCCTCTTTCTTGAGCTGCTCCTTTCTTAAGCTCCCCTTCCTTTTGAGATCCATCTGCTGCTGCCTGTGCTTCTTCCTTCTGTTCTCCAAGCTCTCCTTGTGCTGCTGCTTCCTTCTCTCTCATGCTTCCCAATCTGTCTGATCTTTGCCTGGCTGGCCCTTATCTAACCTAAGGCAATCCTGCCCCAGGTCCCCTACTTCTGGTCACAGGTGCAAGTGATCTACCAGTATTCCCTCGGCCAGCCACGTCCCTCCACGAGGTGCTCAATTATGTCATGATCAAATATTTCCCTACACCGTCCTAAATGATTCTATGATTATATTATCTGGACTTCAGATCACCATAAATAATACAATTTCAGACTTCTTTCCCCAGTGCTCTATGCATTTGATGTTCTCCACATGATTAAAGTAAAATGAGTAAAATGTATGCTGATGAAGTTTGTTTAGATTCCGTGGCCTAAAAACAAAAAAATGCAGATTACCCATGATAATGGGTACCACATAAAGCATTGCTATCATTTTTTATAATTATTCTTATTATTTTTTTATAATTATTAGGAAAAAAGTATTTTTGTATAAAATGTAATTACATATAAAGTAGATAAAAGCGTTTTTAAATGTTTTGCTGAAAGTCATATTATCCCACACTCATCCTAAAGCTATGAACCACAAAATGGGCTTTTCACAACTTATATTCAGAGACTAAGACTTGACCACAGCAAGTTTTTATCCCTTCTTATCTTTGCCACATACCTACACAAGGACAAGCTACTGGGAGCTGCAAGAGATTGTTTCTTATAGCCAAACAGTATATGGTACAGAAGGAATACTGACATTGAACCTGCTTAATGTAGTTTAATTTGTTATTTCACCCCTTCATACAGAAATGGCAAACTGAAAGGTCACATTGCCCTTTGGATTCACAGCTAACACAGAAGGCTACCTGAAATACTTACACATACAATTATACAGTTTCTACTCACTTTATGAACTCAGTGAGCAAACTAACCTAATTAAAAAATGAGATGTTTATACAATATTAGAAATAAAACAACTCAGAAGAGACTCAACATTGTCACATTCATACACAGAGATAATCACAATTTTGAGTGGATTGCAGATACCTGCACGTATTCTGTTTTCAAAATGTTTAATTTTTTGATACTGAGAAAAGCAGATAATAATATCCATACCCATCACTTTCATCTTCCTTTTCTTGTGATTTCCAAGCATAAGTAAGTGTTGAATGGCATATCATTGAAGTAAAGTTGCAAAAGCAGTATATTAAGAAACTTCAATCTCTTATATCTCTCATTTTACAATTTGATAACAAACTCAAATAATTTAATACAATTTAAAACTGCCAGTAAATTCAGTTGATGTTCCTTTCATTGAGTTCTTTTTATTTTACAAGAATTAGTGAAGGATTTACCTAAAACAAGAATTACGCACAGTATTTCAGAAAAAATTCAAAGTGGAACAGAAACGGACCAAAAAAAAGGTGTAAACATTGGGAAAAATCCTCACAAAAGTCAATAGGACTGTTTCTGCAATAGAGTGAAATTGTCCCACAATCAACTTGAACCTCTGATCTAGTTCACCACTGTTTTTCATTTTTATTCTTACTTGTATTTTCTGAGGGCACAGAATAACCTGCTTTAAGATGTTTTTTTAATCAAAAATAAAGAAAGGACACGAGGAAAAAAAGGAGAAACTAGAAAGAAAATTTCACAAAGGAGTTTCCTAACTTTACACTTTCAGCACTACTTCTAAAACCCTTCTCAACCCAAATGTATGTACAGCATTATTTCTGTTGTACCTTCAAACATCCAGAAGTTTCTGCATCAATATTAGCGGTTATGTGACTTATAAAGTTGTGGTTGAGTCAAATGTGCAGTACAGTGAATATTAAACAAATCACAATTGATGTTGACAAGGTTGACAAAGTTATTGGTAACATCATCATTATTTAGCAAATACTTTCTGATGACATCATATATGACTTTCTTGAGAAAGCTGGAGGTCTGAAAGACCCTAAATCTACAGGCATTCCTAGTATCATCTTGGCTATGGTTTCCAGTTCATACCCTAAAGATGAGGTCGGAATCTCTTAAAGGTGTTATATATTCTTGTTCTATCTCCCTAAAATACATTTCCATAATTTTTCCTCTTCTTTTTTCCTTTGCTAATGCTGTTTTTCTTTTTTAGTATTTTCAGTTGAATTATTCAGCGGCTTTACTATTCACTGCCACTGTATTTCTCCTTCCTTTTTTTCCCCACACTCTTCCAGCCAATCCTGTAACTTCCTTTCCCCAAACTCCAACAAAAGACCAGAAAAACCGCCTACACCAATGGAGTTTGTGGAGCTGATCCTACATGCAAACTTGCCACACATAGCTACAAAGATAAGTTTTGTGGGAGCTGCCATCCTTGTGCTTGTGGAATTTGGCACATTTAAATTTGCATCACTGTTACTCCACTATCTCTTTTTCTCTCAATCTGTCTTCCATAATACATTTAATTTTACGAAACTGCATCACTCAAGGAGCCAAAGGGAATTTCTCTTGAAAAAAGATGATCAATGTTTGCCTCAAGGTTAGATTTTTAACACGACACATGATGATATTCAATTTAATGACATCTATGACTGCATAAATTCTACATAGTTGTGCATGTGGACTTGGAGACACTTTTATGCCTCAAGAGCCAACAGGTAATTTTGGACACTAAAAATGCCTGTACTTTCCATGGAGTAGGCTAATTCTTTGTGAATCCCTTTGTAACACACAGTTGAAATACAGCACTGTATGGCTGTTGATTCAATCACAGTATTTTACCTCAACTAACAAAGTGAACTTGAACAATACATTCATCTCAACGGTTCCGTGCTGAAATTTGATTTTATATTTTAGAAGCCCTGACTGTGCCACCCTCTTGGCTTAGAAAGCTGATTATGTCAGACTTGTTGGCTTATTTTGTCAGAACAAACAAGACTGACAAAAAGCTATTTTGTCCAAGCCAGACTTATGTCAAACAATCTTACCTACTGTATAAAAAGTAACTAATTATAAGAAGTTATGATACTTCAGTTTAATAGTTTTTTTCTTATTATTTTTAAACATCAGAAGGATTTTGTTTCTTTTTGGTTTATGGCAGCTTATTTACAGTTCAGTATTTATACTGTGATAATAACACTGCACATCTATCAACATCTCACAAAGAGTCAGTTATCCTTTATTTTTTACTGAGAAACTATGATTATTAAACTTTTTGTAGATAAGGAGGAATAACTTGCAAAATTAAATAAACAGTTTGCCACCCACTTCCAAACAAAATATATTATATGCGTCCTTGCAGTCTTTTTTGCCTTTCACCAGACTTGTGACAACTGACCAGGCAATATGACAAAAAGGTAAGTTATTTCTTCAGACTGATTCCTTGTACTTATTAAAATAGTAAAAGGAAAAAGATTTGAGTAGATGATGATTTGGAGTAAATCAAAATGATGGCTGGGACTCATGTTATGTAAATTAAACATTCATCACAGTCCATACACACTTACCGAAGAGGGTATCAGAATGGCATCATTTATCTGTCTGTAGTTGTTATTTCTTAGTTAACCTGTACATATATCATGCAATTCTTTCTGCAATCTCATTTTCTCTTGTCACTGAATGAAATAGCATTTCACTGTTAAGCTTAATCAGAAACCATTCTACTAGCAATCTAACCAGCACTTTCCTCCTTTCATCGTAGCAGGCAAATGTGCTCAACAATAATTTATTGTTATGGAAAAGCCCTGTAGCAACATGAACATGAAGAAATACACAAACAAGCTGCTAATTTCTGTCAGAGGCACTTCCTGGCACAAAATGTTTTAAGAAAAAGAATGTTGTATTGCCTTTCCTTAAGTTAGAGTAAGCTTCATATCCTAAAAGCACGTAAAGATACTATTCACTGATTTTGTAGTCTTGATTTTGGTGTTAATGTGCTTTTCAATCATTTAAACAAATCTTTCTCCTGCATTAAATTGTCTAAAAACACAAGCTTGATATAAAAGAACCTATTCAGATGCAGCAATATAAATCAGAGAACTGTGAAAACAGTTGGAGAAAACTGTCCCCAATGCAATTTGCAAGCATTCAGTTACCACAATGAATTTACCCATTAAGTATATGTAACTCTATTCAAGATTTTATCAGAAATAAGCAAGAAATTAATTTTCCAGACAGTTAAATCAAATTGATTTAATCTGGAGACAATACTGGGACTTTGTTAGGATTAAAACATTTAACAAAAAAGAATATGTTGTTTTCTAGCTATTTTGTTATAAGCAGCTATACAGTCTTCATTATTAAATATGCATTATATTTGTTATTATGTTAGTGTCAAGAATTATGGAATCTTAAAGAAGCTCATGGAGATGGAAGAGAGGACAAAACATTAAAAAAATTGCAGGCAATGTTTCTAAGGAGTTGACAATAATATAGTGTAAGGTATTTTCTTAGGGTGAATTATAAGAGTTATTGTTCGAACATTATTATCACTTATGTGAAAAGAACAGCATTTGAAAGAACTGACAGTAGGTTCTGGCCAGGTTCTACCTACAAAGTACAGAACTGGGTTCATTTTGTCAGTTGTACTCTTTGTACATCAGCTGTACATGAGAACTCGAAGGAAAAGTAAATTGCTGCAGATCAGTTTTCTGAGTAAATTATAAAAACCATTAAATAACAGGGAAATTTCACTGTCAGTTTATGGGAATAAAATTTTAAATAAAAAATTTGCAGAGTAAGGAAAAGCTCATAAAATTAACAACAACTGTTTTATTACTCTATTATTATTATTAAAATATCAATTTATGTTTGAGTTGGAGCACAAACTGCTCAGAGAGCCTTATGAAACTACCATTCTGTCCTGCTTTGTATATTATTTTTCTACACTTTGATGCAGTTTAATTAGAAAAGCACAAAGTCTAGAGTTGCCTCTGATGCACTGCTTACCATCCATGATTACTATTGCAAAGAAAAAAAGCATCTCTACAATTTTACATTTTATCAAAATAAGTGGATATATATAACTTCTGATATTCAGCTAAAAGCTGCCAATCAGAAGAGTCCCAGATTTGTTGAAAAGCTTTAGTGTCATCTAGACTTTATCCTTTGAGTGTTCTTTTTCCTTTTAAGAAGGAATGACAAATCCTTTATTTGCAAAACAAGGCATAAAGGCTGAAAACCCTGTACTTTACCCATACAAATTCTTCAGTCTAGCTTGCTGTTCTTCAAAAAAGCTGTAGTCTACCTTAATTGCCTACTGTCTTTACACTAAGCCTTCTTCTACAGCAATTTTAGGATGCTCTCACTGCTGTCTGTGATGCTATCAACTATAACTCTAAATGCACCTCCAATTTGTACTAACACTTACTGATTTTTCTTTCGTAATTAGATCTTGAGAGACAGATATCACCCAATAGGACTCATTACTATGAGTGGCAATCTGATTTAGGAGATCATTCAAAAGTATTGTTTGATTTCAGGTTCACTGTAATGAAAATGTTAATCTGAATTTGTCTCTTTCTGTAACAGAATTTTCTCGTAGCTTTAAACCTGCAGGGATAAGAAAGGAAAGAGGAGGTCAAGGCTTGCAAAATGAATTTTTCCCTCACATACATCCACTGTAACGAACCTACTTTGTCTTAATTTCATTGCTGTTTAGAATGGTCCAACTTGGAGTGTAGAATCTCATGATATTGGCTCTTGAAAATCTTCTAGATGCTATAGCTCTGTCACTATGGTTCTAAAAGCTGCCTTCTACCACTGCCCAAAAAGATTCAGGTATCTGTGCACTACAATTTTGTCACTGCTTCCTTTATCCTTGATTGGACAAAAAGGTGTGAAGTATTTTCTGGGCTTTAGAAGCATCAAAAAATGATATATTATTGATAGTCCAGATCAAAGTTGACTTTGGTGATTCAGTGATTTTATTAAAAATTATTTAGATAATAGCATTGTCTTCAAATGTTGACATCTTACAATCAAACTAACTGCTTGTGATTTAATATTTACAAGGCGATTAATATAAAAAAGCATCATTTCCTTCCCATTCTTTTCCGGTAGGACATAATATTAAAAATTGGCCATATTCCTTTAAATTTGCATTTCACACTCCTTTCTAATGTGACACAAAACTGTTATGTAAGTAATTTCAGGACTAAACTGTAAGGGGAACAGGTCTATTTTGTCTTTCCATCCCAAATTACACAATAGCTTCTTATTGGTACATGAATCCAATTTAATTTCAGCACTGATTTAGAAATACTGCAGGGAGAATGAAGAAATTTTCTGCAAAAAACTCAGTTTATAATGCATACTAACTAGAATGCTTCAGGTTAAATAAAGATAATTGAACTATAAGTCCAAAAACCTACTCATGATTTTGTAGCCTGTCTATGCCACTCAAATATATTTCCACATTGATGTAGCATCAAGTGTAAAAACAAATCTCTATCAAAAAAAATTTCCATTTACCTGCACATGTAATAAGACCATGTTGGGACTCTGGTCTGATTTGAAACCACGTTTAATTTGCAGTTTCTGAAAACTACAACATTTTGATATTCTACCTGCTCTACAAAGCTATTGTTGAGCAAGCAATGTCAACAGTAAGTATGGTCCTCATTCTTCAACCTGTTTTCATTTATCATAAATTACATTACTCATATGGCAGTAGTATATGGAAAATAACAACATGACTCAGTTTCTTCAAAAATAGCCTATTCTTAAGTTTTCAAGGACATCAGTAATATTGATGGAATTAATATCAGGCCATTTTTTTTTAGTTAAATAAGCAATTAAAATTCATCTCAATGTGAACACAGCTCATCAATTTTATGCCATATCTAAATCAGTTTGATTTTTCTAAAACTGAAAGTAGATACTGTAAATTTACTCAACTTTTTTCTGATTCTTACAGAAATTACACTTTTCTACGCTCTTGTCTAAGTTATTTTGTATATACATTCTGTGCTTTAAAAACTACAAAACTGTTATTTGCTTTCCTAAGGGGTCTATATACTACAAGCAGCACTCTTAGTCTTTAATCAAGAAGAACGGGAATAAATATAAGTGCCTCAGCATCCTGTTTCCCTTCAAACAAGATATTTAAGCTCTTATACGTTACTTCTTTCTTTTGAGAGTACTAGATTGGCATTTGTCAGAGCCTTTGCATCTGGAGAAAAAAAAATAACCATTAAATAAAAACAGAAGACTAGAAACTTTGAACAAGGTGTTTGTATGTATTAACTCTAGTGCTGGTCATTCGTAGCCTCCCTTTAAGACAAACTACTGCAGATATTGCCCCTTTCAAATATTTGGAATAATATTTATATAACTCTCTCTCTGAGTTTCATCTACATCTTTTACACTTCATTTTAAAGCAAGTTAAAATAGTACATAGATTTTTTTCATCTGAAAAATCTGTGCATAGCTTTTCTGCATTACTAATATTAAAAAATACTTTTTGACAGGCATGAAAAATGTTTCTGGATACTCTTCTACTCTATAAAAACTGTGCAAAATCCTTCCCATACCAGATAAGGCAGAAAAATCTGGCACTAAGCCAATACAATCACATTGTGCCTGCTTATAAGAAAAGTTAAAGGCAAAACAATTTGAGCAAGTGGTCATTGTAACCTGACTTGACTTCAACTGTAGCAAGTAATAAAGGAATAAATGTATCCTGGGCAACATCCAGTCTGTAAAAGTGGTTTCCCTGTTATGGGCAATTACTGCTGTACACAAGGCAGTAAGTTGGTTTAGGTTTGCAACAGTTTGGACACAGACAGCTTCAAGTGCCAAGGAAGAAGTATCAGGTGCAATGTACAGCCTCCCTCAATAATTTAAGCATGCTTGCATTATGGCCTTGCATTAAACTATGTCTAAGCAAACTGTGGATCCTGGTTCAATGATATTTTGTGCGCAAAACTCATATATTGCCTGAAATATCTATTTGGCCAGAAACAGAAACAGAATAAGCCAAGCTAATCAGAAATACTTACTCTTCAAAAAAAGTATAAGGTCAACTATCTTAAGCACTTAAGACAGACTCAACCATTTACCTAAAGATTTTGGCAGCTAGAATTAATTGTTCACCTTCTGATTCTCCTCTCCATCACCATCAAGTTGGCACACGCCTAAGCTTCTGAGTGATACTAACTGGTGGGAGAAGTTCAGTGGTGAGGTACACACAATAAACCAGTTTTTACACCGTTGTGTCATGTCCATTCCCTCTCCGTTTATATTTTGCTGATCCTTTGTTTGCCTTTTGTATCTCCACTACCTCTGTATTCTTCAGAGTTGCTTTAGCTCTTGTAGCTCTGTCTTAGCAGCATTGAAAAGGAAAGGAACCTTTCCTTACCATTTGAGTTGTATCAATTTACAGAAACTGGCTTTACTGCGTGCAATAACCACCAGGGTTGATTCTCTACCCCACCACACTTTGTGTTCTTCTGTATCTAATAGACTTAGCCTGTGTATCCATCTTGTTCTTTTTTCAGAATATAATTAAGCATTTGGTGTCTGATCTTTTATTAATTCAAAGTATTAATTCAAATGCTTTCCTAAGCACACCAGTGTTGTTACTCAAGAGATATCTGATTTACATATTCACATAATTTCATTTCTGATTGCTAAATTCATCAGCTTGCTTCAAAGCAGTGATATTATAAACATAATAAGACTTTCAGGAACTGATGTTCATGCATACTTAATATTAACATATTTTCCTTAGTACAGTACGGCATTTGCAAACTACAAATCAATATGTTTATTGTGAAATTCACTTTCAACGGAAAACACATCTTGACATTCTGGTTTTTTAAGTGAAAAGAAGCAGACAGTTTTACACATCAAGGTGTAGATTTCTTATTTATTTATTTTTGCATGAAACATTTATTACAATCCATGAAAATAAATAAACAAATAAATAAATGATCCATTAAAATCAAATCAGTTTTAGTAACTTTTAACTTTTATGGTTGCTCATTACTCTGCCTGATAGTGATTAACCAGATCAGCTCCTCCTCATCTCTTTAGACAGGGATAATATCAAAACAGCTCCATCAAATCTTAGAACAATATAGAAGCTTACCAGACTAAGGGTGTAAAGAGGAAGCCAAAGACTTGGCCTGAGCAGTAGCTCAATAAATATTTCTCTCTTTTTGAAGATGTGTCATTGTTTCATAAACAAACAAAAAAGGTCTTGTTTACATTTTTTTTTCCTCTACTGAAACAATTAATAAGGTTTACAACTAACAAGGCAGTTCACTTGAGATTTGATCCACATGAAAATATGAAGCAGGAGTGTGAAATCTTAAATTGTTTTACACGTTTAGCTTCCCTACGTCATGGATGCTGAAGGTACTCAGTAACACTGAAAAAGGTTCCTATAAATTAATATTTGGGGAAAAAAAGGTATTTCTATCAAGAAAGGTCACATGGAAAACACACATATCAAATTACATAAAATCAGCCCGACACGTTCTCACTTTTCTAAGGATAATGCATAACGTCTGCTGAATTTCAAATTTCTAAAATTTTAATAGATAAACAGTCATGAGTAAAGTTTTTCATGTTTAGAAAAGTCTAGATGGAATTAAAACAGTGCTATTCCAAGCTCACAGTGATATTATCCAATCACTGTGGCATCATCTGAAAACAAAAACTGTATGCCAATACTATATTAATAAACTACTCCAGTTAAGAATAAATACATTTTTAAGGTTATAATAATAGAGATATAGTGTTGATCATTTTTATCTTCTAATTTTATCTGCAAGATGCAGTTTATAGAAGACCATTGTGTTTTACCAAGACTGCTCTTATTTAGGGAACTTTGGGAAGCTTCCTTGTTTTTATTCACAAATTTCTACCCTTAAATTTCATACTTGACTTTCTACGTTGGTCTAGAGTTTCAATCAGTATATTTCATCTTGCATTACAGTAATACTTTCTTTTAAAATAAACTATTTGTTCAGAGACAAAACTAATTTAGATAGTTTATATTTTATAATCCAAATATTACCAAAGCACATTATATCCCATCAAAGAACAACTGGGATAGACAGAAATCCTCACCTCAACCCTTCAAAAAAAATGAAATGAATAGTAAGTTTTACTACAAAGAAGAGTTAGGACTTCTAGTACATAACAGTTCGTCACAAGATGAGTTTAAAAATGAGTCTGCATGTATGTATGCTTTCATCTACTTAAAATTGTATCATTCCTAAAAATAATAATATAAGAATAAACACACAAAAAAATGTAACTAGAAATAATTCTAAGCTACAGATCTACTAAAATTTTTGACGGAATCAAAAAAAAGTTATGTTCTGTATTGCAACATGTCTCTCACCAAGAGAAAATGGTTATCAATGGCAGGGTAGAAGATCTTTAGAATTGCTTGTCAGTCAATAAATCACTAAAATCCCACTTAATAAATTAGATAAAACAAAATACTGCTAATTCAATAAATTAGAAGGAGAAAGGAAAAACACCTTAAATAAAATGCACTTTGCAGCCTTCAAAACTGAGTCAGTCCCTTAAAAAATGAGGATGGATCAAACTGTACTTAGCTTAACAGTTTCAAAAATGTTTGGGGCAGATTAAAATGTTTATAGCTTCCTCAATAATTCCGACCAAACTATTCCTCTAACTGCACATAATTCTGCTACTTGGTCTTTTCTAACATTTTAAAAAATAAGTATTTTTGTTCAATCCCCTATGACGCTACATATCTAATATATGGTATTAGGTTGTATTGGATCCACAAAAGATTGGCTATGAAATTCTAATCTTAACATTAAATAGCAAAATATGTTTCAATATCAAATCCACATTTCTATTTCTGTTTTTCTGCAGAATGACTAGCAGCTACAGGATTGAGCACACATACCTTAGAGAATCTATCATGGTAAACACTTGTTCTGGGCAGGGAAATGAGACAAACATGCCGTTCACCTTGATAATTCATAAAAAGAGCTTGCAGAAATCTACCTGACAATAATTCATAATGTTTCCCTATTTAAAAATCTGATGTATGTATGCCAAAGGCTGAGCGTTTCTCCTTCAGCCATATTTAAAATGCTGTTGCTTTACTCTCATGCAAGTTTGGAACTAGAAGGAATAGATCCTATTGCCTTACCAAAATTAAGGACCCCTACTCCAGAGCCTTCAGTTCAGGAAGATCTCCCACCTGTGACATACCAGTAACTGCCCTACTCACAGAACAAACATCTGCACATGACAGCTTGCAGCTATTTGCAATGCACTATTATTCTCTAAGAATGGAGCCTGGTGACTTACTGACATTTTTTTCCTCTCCTCAACATTTACACCTCATCCCTCCCACCACAACAGCTCCAGCTCATCTATCTCTCACCTGGTCAGGTAGGGTAAGTGCATGACATTCTGCTGGCCAATATTCATTCATTTATTAGCTTGTGGGTTGCTACAAAGGAACACATTTAACTTTCGACCTCTGCTTGCCTGCCTCTCAATGTCAGAACTGAATCATGTCCTATCCAGCTGCTGATATTCTAAGACTTTTAGGAACTTAATTATTTGGAAACCTCTACCTTCACTTCCAATTTGATTAAAACTGAACACTGAATTCAAAAATCATTTCAGACCGTGCTACGAGAGATAGGTAGATAGAATACAGACAATGAAATCTCATGAGCTCTATTTCCACAGGAAAACAGGTGGAAAAATCCATCCCAGTTCAGCAGTGAAAGGAAAAAACAGACCCTGAGTGGAGTTTTCACAGAAGAGCTGTGGTCTTTGCTGTGTGCTTGGGCAGGCAGGAGGCACTCATCTGTGCCTAAGGCTAACACTTCTGGGAGGCACGTGGGAAAAACAACTCATCTGAAGTTCACATGCAACCTCATCACGGCTTTTCTGCTCTCCAGTTTCTGGGAGAGCTAAGGAAGTTTTTAGTACAGAAATTTCCTACTTTGAGTCTGCCAGGATTATTAATGTCAAAATAAAATATTTTTATGAAGCTGCCACCTGAAAATGCCTAAACCATCAAAATTATCACATCTGTGGTTCTCAAATACATACCCTTGAATTAAAGTATTTTTAATTACTGTATCAGAAAGCAGCAAATAACATAAAAGAGATGCAAGTCTGCATAAAGACAGATAGGAAGTGAGGATAAATATCAACCATTTCAGGTATCAAAAAATTTCATAAACAGGCTTGTACAAATGAACAAATCAACTAAAACACAAACCATTAACCAGACCAAAAAAAAAAAAAAAAAGGCTATAATTTAAAAGGAAAACTAAATTTACTGTTTTTGCAAGAATCCTATACCCAGATTTTCTTCATCGTTGCTTTTACACAGTTGAGAATACCCTAAGCACATATGAGAACTAGTCTTGAAGCATGTGAGGTGTCTCATTTTGCATGACAGATATGCTCTAAATCATGATTACTTCCCGATTAAGGTCACTGCTGCTTGTCAAACTCCAATCTCCTTAATATGAAAATGTCTTATGAACATAACATCAGCCTTCAAATAGGAAGAAAGCTGTAGTGACTTCTGGTGAGAAGAGAAACAATTACCTGCAAAATGGAGATAAGAGGAGTCTGAATTCACCGAGGTCCTGCACATTTTCTTTTATGTGAATTTAGGCATTCACAAGACAGAATAAAAGGTAAGATTTGATTTATTCAGAGCATTCAGGTGAATGAGAGACCCACTTTCCCTTATTCTAGACTCCCTGTTCTCAGAAATAAAAAGGATTACGTCAAGTACAAATGATGACAAAAAACAAGTTTTTCAACTTTCCCAGTTCCTGATACTGGCCAAAAGTAATGTGTTAGTCCACACAAAATCTGTGAAGACTGAAGTTACATCTTACATTCTTCTAGTGGTAAAACAACAAGATATCTATTTGTCTGGGTAAATAACCACACAGGAATGATGGCTGGAGGATGCTCCCCAGAAGGGTTGTCAGTGATAAGATGCATAACGCAATGGGATTTTAAATGAGAATACAGCTTTTGTAAATAATGTACACTCTTCAAGATACTCTAGAGACACCAGGCAACACAATTCCTTTAGACGGATCGTGCTTAAAATACTGTTTTTTGCAGTGTACATGATATCCATTAGAAACTTAAGTCAGACAAAAAGCAAACGCTTCAAGGGGAGTGTTTCGAATCCTAAACAGAGAACACTAGGAAACAAATCTATAAAGGAAAAGCAATATTTCAGAAAACTATCCTAGACCAAGGAGAGTGTTGTTATCATTTTATTGTTTGAAACTGCTTACTATAAGACATTCATGCTATTTCTAAGAGAAGAAGGGAACTTCTGCTCGCAGACATATGCATTCTGTTGCAGGTCCTTCACTTACAGGCCCCAGGGAAGGAGGGGGAAAACAAAATCACTGGCTCAGCTTGCTCCTTGGAATCACTGTAAATGCAATGTAATTCAGTGTTTTCCTTATAACAAAGAGAGATGAGCTATTTTTTTCCTATCTGAATACACGTTGGGTTTTGAATCATTTGAATAATTCTGAATCAGTGAGAGCTTACTTGGCAGTATAAAACAATAAGTTATCTTTACTTCAGTGAAAGCGCAAAGAATATATTGAATTATAAAATCATACTCCTCTCTCTCCTGCTTTTAAGTATTAGCATCTCTTCTATACCTCATTTGCATAGCTATCCCTTTATTTTACCTGTCTGGCAGGAGGGAAATATCTTTCCAGGGAAACCAAGAACAACATCTTCACAAGACACAAATGAACTATGGCATGGCCATCCTCTTTCACTGACAACCTTGGACCTTACCCTTGCCAAGGTTTGAGACCTCTCTTTTTGAAAAGACACTTCAGCTGGAGTACAGAGCTAAAAATAGTACATAAATAAATCAGGCTTTAAAGACGAACCATTCTTTCAATTGATCTCAGAGAAAATTCCAGATATAGCGAGAAACAAAAAACTGGGGCACAGATGAAAAGCAAACCTCTTTCCCACTCATGACTCATGGTGTTAACACATAAGCAGGCCTATTTCCTTCTCCAGGGAAGGCAACTAAAGTATATTTGTACTGCCTTCTCATTTGCATTACTAGTTTCTACCAAATATGTTAATGTGTTCTATAGAATTGTATATAGCTTTGCTGTTTAAACAACTGTTACAGAAATTTACCACTGCTAATTTAGGAACAATATAGCATAATGCACATGCACTCCCTTTTAAAGCAACAACAACAAAAACCACATTGCCTTGTTATTTCTTCAGTGAAGCCCTAGAAAACTTTACAAATTATTACTCACGTAGATTTAATAACAAATTTAGGAGTAGCAAATTAAAGACTTTTTCCTTTGCCTTTTATTTTCTCTGATCTATTTTCAAAAGCTCTTTTCCAACACCAACTGTAGTTTCAAAATTCTGTACTGCTAAAAGAAATGGCAGAACAGTGGATTTAATCAAGTTTAACAATTAAAAATTTAAAACAATTAATAGTTAACACATTGCATGTTTGAAAGCATCATATTACTCTTTTGTATTTACGTAAAAAAGCATTTATAACAAAGTGCTGTATCCATGTGGAAACAAACGTGGAAATAAATACAAGGATGGCATAATGTTACCAGTACTAATATCTCTTTCCTGGAGATTATAAATGCTAATTACTCTGAAATTTGAACATCTCAAGCTTGCCTTGTTGAAGTGAGGCCATCACAAAGGCAAAACAGGCTGATTTTTAGCTTTGCTAGCAGATTCTGATTACTGTTATTTCAGTTTTTACCTCTGAATCTTGCTATTAAAATGCTTAAGCTTCAGTCCCTTGTCACATTATGTAACTGTTGTCGTATTTATTCAGTTAGTAACATTTCTTAAGAAATGAACAAGGTATATACTTTTTAAGCACCATTTTAACTCAGAGATACTTTTTCCTCCTTCTGCCATCCATTAAATTTTGTCTTTACGACTATCATCTCTCTGAGACATTCCCTTATGCTTTCCTAGTTTTCACTAGACACCCAGCAATAAAGTTGTTTTCTGAAAAGCAGCCTAGAACTTAAGTACAAAATATATATTTTTTTAAAAAAACAATATTAGCTGGCATCAGTTGTCCTTCACAGAAGCATAGTCTCTTAGCAAGTGATTACAAATCTTCTTGCAGATGTTTAAAAAGACACAGTACTTAAAGACACATGCAATCCCATTGTTCCTTAACTGCACTTGCATCTTCACTGCAGGAGGAGGGGAAATAAAATAATAATAAAAAATAATAATTAAAAAAAAAGACTGCTGCTAATTATGACAGAAATGTCCCCCCTCCCTCCCCCCCCTCATTAAATAGAAATCTCTGCTTAGTATGTAGAAGTGTTCAGTCTCACAGGGCTGGTAACTGTTATAACTGATGGACAGGCTTGTTTTATTTCTGTCATGTTTCCTTCCCCCTCACCCTGCCATCCAGAAAAAAAATGTGCATCACAGCTTTGACATTGAGATTACCAATTAAGAGAGAATTAATCAATTCAGAATAACTAAATTACAGTCAAATTACAGAACTTTCAAAAAAAAGCCTGAAAAACATTAGATCAACTTCTTAGGGTTATCTTAATTATTTTTGCACTTCCTATTTTCAACTGAAATAAGATCTATGGGAAAACGGAGACCCTTGACAAAATAGGGATACTCGAAAGAACCCATGTTCGGGCTTGAGAGCAGAATTGCACATTACTTTGCACCACTGCCATCTATTCTGTTGAACATAAAGGCACCAGTTGTGCCAGGTAAGGCTTGGAGCTACAAGGAGCTAAGGAGGATTATCATAAAACCTAGGTGACAGCCTGGTGACAGTCATAGTTAAAAACAACATAAAACAGAGAATAGCAGAAAAATAAAAGTCCCGTTATTATTATGCCTTGGAGTATGACTGCTTCAAAAGACAGTCTGATTTAAGGTTGGGGAAATAAAAAGGTAACACTCATTCATTCACTTAATCCACTGATGAGAATTTGGGTTACATGAAGTAACTGCAATTCACATTAAGCATAAATGTGGTTAAAACCTCCAGGTGAACCTACTAGGCAGCTGCAACCATCATCAAACATTGCAGACAGAGTCAACCCAATTGCAAACTGACTGGCTGTGGTGCAAAGCATCAATTGCTCAGAGCTGCCCAAACTACCTTCCATCAAACCAGTTCTGTGGCATAGGTGGTTCTGAAAAGACTCAGTGAGGAGTAGATGCATTTATTCAGAAGGAATGCTCACCATTCATATCTTGTAGGTTATCTGAAAATTAAGACTCCTTGAGTTCTGTCTTCAGAGAAAAGAGTACAGCATGTTAAAATGTTTTCCCAAATCTTTGCTGCCCTCCCTTTGAGATTAGACCATCTGGAAAATTCTCAATCCAGTTTTCAATTTTACATGCTTATGCAGGAGAGGTAGAGCATCATCTTTTCCCATTAAAAATAAAATATTTGCATGAAGGTTTTGGAGTAAAAGTTCTACCTATTCATCATAATTTCAGAAGCTCCTGACAGTAATGCAAAGCTAGTGCACTGCAAAGTTTCATATTTAATGGGTAACTCAGGTTTCACTAGGAAAGGGAGTGCTGAGATTTCATTGTAAAGGGAGCTGTTTTCAGACTGGCTACATGATTAGTACAGTTTCTACAGTCTTTACATAAAAACAAGATGTATTACTGTGTGGGGATCAACCTAACTTTAAAGAGAAGCTTCTTACGGATATAAGTTTGACTGTCAGGATGAAAATGAAAGCAATTATCATCTTTCTCTTTGTCTTTAACATGTTTTTGGGAGGAGCTGTGACAAAATTCTGATGCTTCCACATTGAATTCTATGTCACATTCAGTCGTCGCTACATAAACGTTCAATAGCTCCAACAAAAAGAGCATCCCAAATCTTTAATCATTATGAAAAACACAGTACCTTGACCTTGTATTTTAAAGTTAAATGGAGTGGCATTATAAAAATTAAATTGGTTCTTCCTCATTTCCATAATATCCTTTAAAAAGCCTTGCTTAGCCTAGAGTATATGTCCTATTTCTTTATCTTTCCTGATGACCCCTCATGCCTGCAAGTCAGCTCGTTTTTCTCTGCTGAAGACTGCACCCTACTGCTGCATGTGCTCTAAAATTTCCATTAGAATCCAGGGCATCATCACTCATTCTTATCTGCAGCAGGCTGCTGAACAGTACGATACCAGCAAGTCCATGAGAACTAGTCTCAAAGGACAATATAGTTACACACATCGCCATTCGGTATGGTAAAGAATTCTACCTGCATAATATGTTATCACATACAGTACACTGAGAATCTTAAAACTCTGGGTCTGGTGTACGATGTTGTTATTAATTCCCTTGCAAGAGCAAGCCTTACTTAAACAGCAATTTACAAGTAGGCAATTAGCTTTTCAAAGAACATTTTTATTAAGTTCGCTTCACAATGAAATTATCTGTCTCATCAACTATTGAATATTTGCTGGTTAAAGCATTATTATTTTAAAATAGCATATTACAAGTACCTGAGGGTATTTATATTAGTCTATGTGGTTAACCTTTGGGTTTCTAAATCTTCTGGTAGATTCTTAAGCCTTCTAAGTCCCAAAGTACAGATACCTTTCAAAAGTGTTTTATGTTGGCTCTGCTCATTCTTTTCTCTTCATCTTTTCTACTCTGAAAGCACTTTTGTGTATGTATATAGATGTGCATATATATACACGTATACATAATCATATACTATTCTATAACCTATATGCTTATATAAGCACACATTCTATAATACAGCAGATGAACTATTTTTCTGTGCTATTTTTCTGTCTCAGCTGTCATAGCTGTCATCTTCATCCCTCATACAGCATGATGACCTTCTTTGTATCTATTGCATGCCTTGAACTCAGAGAACAATAATGTCATTTTACATAACATGTAATCACTGTCCTACATGTACCTGTGTATAGTACTAAAGAGAAGGCTGATCTGTTTACAGATGCTGTTGAGATGGGCTGCAGTACCCTGTAACATATTGGTTGAAATATCCTGTTGGCTAGCACCTCTGTGGCTCAATAGACACATGTGCTATTGTCCATGCAAAGAGAATATCTGACTGCCATCACATCAGCATCAGAGAGTCTTCCAGCAGGCTGCACCTGAGAGGACTTGCTGTTGGCAACCACTTGTACAAAAGAGCTCAGCATCTACAACAAAGCGAAGACTGGATTGCTGGCTTCACTTATCTGTTTTGGCCATCCATTTTTTAAACAACATGTATTTTGCTGCTATAACCTTTTCCACATTCTTTCCAGCAGCCATCATCAGTCAAGTCTTTCGGATGAACAGCACAAACAGGTTTTATTCTTTGTAAATTCATAGATTTTAGCCCCAGGATAGGGCAAACACAGCGATGCTCTCGTTGTATATCAAAGTATACATGAGCTGGGTACCTCTGTTTCTCCATTGAGAGGACAAGAGAGCTGGGGTCTATCTATCTAATGACATAAAAATACAGCTAATACTGATTATGCTTATTGCCTGTCCTAAATCATGACATAGAATATTTCTAGTGGCTAGATCATCTTTACAGCAGGTTTGCGTTAACTTTTTTACAGCTGTTTCACAAGTAGGACATTTCACAGTGGACTACAATTAACAAGGTTTGACATACCCAAGCTAGCATCATAAGTGTTCCTTCTGTTGAAACAATGATCAAATTCAAACCAAGCATTCACTGACTGGCATAAGAGGCAGATCACAGAGTACATAATCTTTTCCACTGAGCAGGCTAACAGCACATTTGAAGAGTAGATGAAGAAAAAGTAATTGAGCTTAAAGTCTGCAGTGATGCCAAGACAACATGTTAACTGAGGCAGACAGTGAAAACGCCAAGTCCTCTATTGACCAAAAGATAGCACTGATGGAACCAGACAGAATTAATCCCATTTACCTAAGACTGCGCATATAATGTAGCTTTCTGCAAAGCAACATGGAACATAAAATGCTCTCATCTTTCAGCAAGCTTCCCACACTACGTGTATCTTTCCCTATGGGTTCCACACATGCCTTATAAACCATATGAGGGACAAACAATATCCATTTGGCAACAGGATGATCATTGGCTTTATATTTTTGCATATAGGTTACATGTGGGAGTCAACAAATTTAAAAGATGACAGATAGAGGAGTAGCAAAAATACATGGCTTCATCCTGCTATCAAGATCAAAGAAAAGCCTTGCATATGTCAAACAATTCTTGAAAATGATTTCAAAAGGCATCACTGAGAAACAAGAAAGACTCCTTGATTTTTATGTTGGGAGACTTAACCTTAAATTATAATCCATCCCCTTCTTCCTTCTGCTTTAGAGGAAGATGCTGTAAGGAAAATAAGGTGTTTTTTTTTTTTTTTTTTATAACATGGTTGAAGAAATTTAGTGGATACATAGACTTCATTGTAACCACGTAAAAACAGCATAAAGAGTCAAACCACCTTTAAATAATATTCAATATTGAACAATACTGTTCACTTTTTTAATTCTGTCACTATAGCACAACACATTAACATTCTTTATTTGACTTCATTATACCCAAGAACAACAGTTTCAGATGTATAAAAATGTAATGTCTTGTCCCCAACGAGGCACAAGCTAGCAGCAGTTCTGCAGCACATTTTATAACCTTCGTATCCCCACTGCATCTTCCCTGGGACAGCAGCAAAGGGAGTCAGCCAGTGAGCTTTTCGTAGGAAGAAGTCTACTCTGTAGCGGCTGCTCATGCACCCTGCTAGAGGTTATGGCTCCTGCTTAGCACATCTGAAATTCACAGTGAGGAGGGGTATATGGTTCAGGAGGAAATCTTTGTAGAGCCTTTCTTTCTCTCTGGCTCATTCCTGATATTTGTCAAGACAAAGGAACAGTTGGAATGACAGCTAAGCAAGCAAAGATCTTGCATCAGTCAAAATGAAGCACCTCTGTTTAAACAATTAGATACTGTTTGCTAGTAAAACTTTGGTGTGCTGAAGTCCATAGGAGCTTTGCCATCTACTTCATTAACATAACAACTTCACCATAAATATCCATTATACACTATAAACATCAGAGGATGGCCTTTTCCCTTCCACTGTATCAATCAGATACAGAAATGTGTATGTGCTTTATTTATAGTTAGTGAGAACATTACAAAAGCTTTCAAGAAGACAATATATGTATTCTGCACAAGCTTTTGCATGACAGAGACATAAACTAGATTCACCTGATGATCACCAATGGTTTATGTTCAAATAGATTATTTACCTGGTTAGGATAGGAAAATGAATTAAATGGACATGCCTACAGCCATTTTAAACATCAGGTTTGAACCTTCATATAGCTAACATAGTACACTTGAGATGGAAATTATACAAAATTAAACATACAACACAAATCATGTACCTTGAGACTTTGGGCTATCAGAAAACTTATTTGGAAGATGATTTTGAAGCTGGTTTAATCCAAACTTAAAGCCAGAATGACTACACTGAAAGTCCAAAATAAATATAAGGTATTATATAACTTTTTGAAAATTAAGTAATTGGACTACAGATGTTGGGCTGTTTTTCTTTTTTGGTTTTGTTTTGTTTTTCTTTTTTCTTTTGAAGGAAAAAGATAGAAGATGACTTTTGTTTGGTAAACTAAGACCTTCAAAGAAACTTACAGGCATGAAGAGTACAATTCATCCACTGTTATCTAGCTTCTTACAGAAAACCCACACCAAAGGTAGCATGACATTACTACTCAATTCCATAAATAAAAGTATAAAAAAGTATCAAATGAAAAAATGACAAAACCCACCACCTATCCTTTAAAAAAGTTTTTTTCTACATTTTTATTACTTGTCAAGATTGTGACATTCTTAAACTGTTACAATTTTAATGAAAAAAATTAATGCTACCTTCAACTAACTTCAAAATTGGAGGGATATTATTTAGTAATGTAGAATGGAACCAAGTCAAACCAGAGATCATATCAAATATTTGGGAAGACTGAGAATGATTGGATAAACAAAGTATTGAGAAATATTGAATGAAATCTTTCCAGCATTTATTATTACATGAGTTTGTTTTCTTTAATTTTCTTCTTTTTAGCCCCTGTTATAGCTCGTTAAAGAGGAAAAAGTTTTGATGCTTTTTGGAAGAAAAAGAGCGGAAAAGAATAAACCAGGCCTCGGGGAAGGAGAATGAAGAAAGTGAGCCTTATTCAGCTGCTTTAATGTCTGCATTAACAGACAATAAGGACACATTTTCAATTGAAACTTAAAAAAAAAAAAATGCAGTGATTCTAGATCTTCACGGACAGAATTACGATAAAGTTAATGGCTCTCTCACCTCAACAGTACAAGTAATCTTTCTCCTTAGAATGAGAACCCATTCCTGCTTTTCTTATCACCGTATTTTCATGAATGTGTTAGTGCAAATTTATCTTTCCAAAATAATTGTTGCAGCGTACGGCAATAAGCATGTCAATTTTAATAGCTAATCCCCTTTTTATATTCTTCTTTAGTCTTGTTTATGGACTTCCGATTGTTTATTAACATCTTCAAGCCCTATCATGATAATATTTCTATGGTATTGCATTCATTTTTGTCTGTTTTTTAAAAAGCTAGTGCAATTCAATTAGGCAAAGACTCCTCCTTCTCCATACAGAATGAATAGAGACGTATGCAACTGGTACTATGTGAAGGTATCTACATAAAGAACTTAAACACCACCATAATGAAAGTAATCTCTACAAAGGGAAAATTTGAAATAATTCTCAAATCCTGAAGAAGAGCAAGGTACTCTCTCTCAAAGGAGTGGACTCCACTTTCAACT
Source organism: Penelope pileata (assembly GCA_013396635.1). Classification (NCBI taxonomy): domain Eukaryota; kingdom Metazoa; phylum Chordata; class Aves; order Galliformes; family Cracidae; genus Penelope; species Penelope pileata. Next base: position 24,329 of record WBMW01001277.1, on the reverse strand, counting down.
CCTTTCCCAAAAAGAATTGGAAGTATTCACTTGATTTCCCTTGCTCCTCCCACACCAGGCCTCACTCTTCCCACCTTAACCCTGCTATTATAAGAATGAAACGTGGTTCTAGTTCTCTCTGATAACAGTTTTCAATGCTTTGTCCCCATCAGTGACGGCCCCTCACATTCAGTGGTGAAGCCTTTTTGGCTGGCTCCCCCTGGCTGGAATTGGCCTGCAGATCCTCAGCAGAAGAGTTCTGCTTACAAGCCATGCAAGACATTCTTCACGAAGCCACTCAAAACTCCATTCTTTGATGATGTCCAGAAACTAAATATTAGATTTTTAAAAAAACACTCTTTCAGCCATACCTCCTAAAATAAAGATTTATTCCTCTGAATCAGACTAATAATATTCTTCCTTTACCCTTTTGCACATTTTCCAACTGTTTAGTTGACGCTGTTTTATGCAGTTTCTGTTTTAATATTACAAATGAAGCTATTCCTTTTAGTCAGCCCAAATAGCTTTCCTTTATATCAAAGGAGACACAGGATTCATGCTGGCTAAAAAGATACCTGACAATTTATAAAGTACCTTAGAACTATTTCTAGTAAGAAATGTGTGAGGTCATAACTGTGCACTCCTAGGGTTTGGCTGACTGCTCAGGGCCAGCTCTAGGCACAAAGGCAGCAAGCTGGAATGAAAACTGGCTGATCTCCTGGGCTCAAAGGTCATCAGCAGCTCAAAAAATCCAGTCATTTAGGGTACATTCCAAGGATCAAGGCTGAGATCAGTATTGTCTGACCTCTTTATGAGTGACCTGGATGAGGAGAGAGAGTGCACCTACAGCAGCTTTGCAGGCCACACAAAACTAGGAGGAGAGGATGCTGCACGAGATGGGTGTCCTGCCACTCAGACGGGTGTGGATAACCTGGAGAAGCTGGACAAGAGGAAGTACATGAAGTTCAAAGGGAATTTCCAAGTCCTGCATCTGAGGAGTAATAATCCCAGACACCAGAACAGGCTGAGCATCAACTGGCTGGAAAACAACCTTGCAGAAAAGGCCCTGTGTATGTTAGTAGACACCAGGTTAAACATGAGACAGCAATGTGCCCTGACAGTGCAAAAGGTTAACAGCTGCATTATCATTGCAGAAACTGAGGGAGGTGACCCTTCCCCTTGCAGACCCAGGAAGACATATCTGTTGTGCTGAGTCTTTGCCTTAAGACTGTCTTAAGCCTTCTACAGTTAATTCCCCTCTGTTTGCCACCCTCTTAATATGGTTACCAACTATAAACTAAAAACAGACCATAGGATCTTTCAGGAATAACACTGTTATTAGGAACTTTATTTTTTCCCAGGTGAAAAGAGAAAAAGGTCCCTTCTATATCATATATGTTCTGAGACAACCTTACCAGATTTTTCTTTTCTTTTCCAGAAGTATTTGGCTCAAAGATGTAAAGGCAGTACAAATCACAGAGATTTAGCTTTTTTACAACACAGAGTATGATAAAACTTTTGGGAAGTTCATATCTGTATCTTATGTGTTTACCACACAAAACTATTCAGAACATGATCTATTATCAAATGCGGGTCCACAACACTGTATAAGACCATTAAAAAAGAACAAAGTGAATCAGCAAGAAGATATACCACCCTCAGGCAAATCACTTTCACTGAACACTATTTCGGACAGATACTGAGACTACAGACTTGTATCTTGACTTTAGAAATAAATGCTTCCATTTCAGCTGTTGCCCTGAATTCTTGAATCAGAACATCCATTAGATAAAGCTTCAGAAAACAAGCCTACAGAAATGAAAGTGTGGGTTTCTGGATTTGAAGAGGATATCCAGTCATGTTTCTTTCCCAGCAGGAGGTAGCAATTCACTCCATTCCTTGCTGACAAGAAGAACTGACAGTACAATTTTCCAGCAATGTTTTCAGCAATGGCAAAAAGCCAGAAACTTTTCTTCTTCAGCTAAGGTCATATAAGCCATTCAGTTCCCTGTCTCCCTCCCTTCTCAGCAGGCAAAGATAAACAAACCCGGGTTCCACCTCGAAAAGGCCAAACAGATCACAGTCTCTCTGCAGGGGGAAGCAAACACAAAGGTTCCCTTTGGGCCTTAGGACAATGAACAATCATATTTCTTTTCCACCACAGAAAACAAACAAGAAACAAGGTGACCCAAAACCCTACTACACCTGGGTGTCTTACCTTTAGTGTAGACAAGCCTTAAGTTTCACACTCCATTGATTTATATAAGGCTGACAGTAGCACTACCCCCTTTTCTTTCAAGGAGAAGGAAATATAACACATCTCATTGCAAAAAGCTGTTCCAAGTGTCTGTTGCTCAGGAAGGAATTAAGCAGTGATGATTTGTTCAGTATTCTTTGACATGCAGCTGCTTGCCACAACCTGAAACAGCCATCATCAGTGAAACCTCATGCGCATCTCAGAAAATTTTAACTCTCTATTAGGGTATAACATAAAAAAATCAGCATAATTTGTTCATCAGGATGAACCAGTAGAAACTGAAAATGACTGAATTTACTGCATACTCACTCTTCTACCACACACTCAAATAATGAACTTTTGTCAAGGCATCTGTCCTCACTTTTGCTACCATAAAAATGGTTTTTTTTAATGCTGCTAAAAACCACTTGAGGATTGTCCTAAAGGTATAAACTCACAAACCCTCTGAAGAACAGTGAATCAGATTCCACCATTTCTCCTTATGTCACAAGGAATAATGAATTACAATGACAGTACAATACCTTAGCTCTTTCTAACAATGATTTATATCAGCATGTAAATTAATTACCACAAACTAGCAAAATAGAACATTTTTCTCAAGAAAAATTGTAGTGCCAATTTAGTGTACAACACACAAAAACAGAGCATAATTTAATTAATTAAAATGTTCTTAAATCATTAGCTAGCAGGTGAACACTGAAAATAAAAGTAATGAATTCCCACATAAGCTGTTCAAAAGTACTGTGGATGTAGCTTGTACAGAGCCCAGGAAAGGTGGCACCACGAGGCTTTGCTAATAAAGGAAACAGATGGTGCTGAATTATTTAATCATACAAATACACTTGGAATGGAATGGGAAACGGTTTGGGCTCTAAGGGTTTACAGTGACTATACTTTGAGAGTTACAGCTGATACAACTCTGTATACAATAATAATGTATATTGTACTGTATATATCTATCTAATAAATAGTGCTGACTGAACAATGACAAAAAGATTGAGAACAAGCATGAATCAAACCAGCAAGTCCAAAAAGTAGACCATTTAAAAGTTAGTATAAGTTTGTACTTAATTACTGTGCTGAAAAATCCCTGCAGTACTTTAAATCTATGTACACTTCAAAAGCAGTAACTATATGCAGTTTTTAATACTGAAAAAAAAAAAATCGTATGGCAAACTAAATACTTAACAGGAGTCCAAGTTGCATCTGCGCAGCAGAACAAGCATTTATGGCAAAATCTCAATTTATGGAAAAGCTGCAATATTGCCAATATTTTCAAGAACTAAAATATCCTGCTGGCCTCAATTCCGACTGTGAGCTAAATCAGACTTGAAAAGAGCAACTCAGTTACTTAAATGTCAATTTACTAATGACTTTTTTTTTTTAAATGAAGTAATCTTCTAACATCCCACTTCAATCTTTCTGTGAAAACAAAGAGTGTAACTACCTGTCTAAGCTACCTTTATTCCTCCATAAGACACAGATTCTTCAGAAGTATATAAAATTTGCTAAACCAGAACTGACACTTAGGCAGAATCAGTTTTGGAAAAATAAAACACAAAAAACAGCAGAACAGTAAGTATTTTCTTTTAATTAAAACACTTAATTTTAAATTATAGTGCAACAGAAGGTTAGAAAGTAACAAGTGAGCATTGTCCTGAAAACTTAGATGTGTGACATTTCAAAGAGACCTTTGTGATTTCATCAGAACTCTCCAGTCTTCAATTCCCTCTGAAACAAAATAATGTCAAAAATAGTATGTTTTCAAGTTTTACCTTTAATGAAAATCTATTATCCAAAGATGAAGCTATTTCCACAAGCACCTGTGCTACTCAGCTTGCTAAATAATTGAGTTCAGCTTTGCCACTTCTCCTCAGAGTCTAGCACATCTGCTCTACTGACAGAAGGGAGATCCAAGGACAGAGAAGAGATAAGGAAGCTTTTAAAATTGAAGAACAAAATATAAGAACAAAGTTCGAGAAAAATAGTATGTGCATTATCAACATCTAGCAGATGGTTGTGACAAACAGCATTCAAAATACTGTGTGAGTTAGAACAGGAGACATTGCCTGTAAGCATTGACTATGAATATTTGGCACCGTACCTTGAATCCACCATACAGCCCCAATCATTCCTTTCCCTGAAAGTACCCTCACTGGTAACTGCCAAACCAGTAATCCATCTCACTTAAAATATAAAAAATTGAGGCATTTTGAAGCAACCCAAAGATTTCTAAAACTGTTTTGGAAACCCATTACGTCACTGCAGCAATTTTTCAGTTTGGCCAAGATATCTGCCCATGTAAAATATGTTGATGTATTTGGAAACAAAACCTTAAATAGCTCATCTTTAGCTTTCTGCAACAGAAATTTCCATCATGCAAGAGCAAGCTAATTCCTGTGCCAATGTATTCTCTACTCACTATATGAGAGTATCAGCCATGCTTCTTTTATTCAGAACTTAACAGTGCGTTAAACATGTTGAAAAAGCAAAATGTTTGCTGTATAAATCTATTAAACAAATAATGCTACTCCATTAATCTGCAAGTTAGTTACCATGGGTTTGATAAATACAGTTTAACAAGACAAGTAGCTTCTTATGATTTTTAGATAGTCCATTAAGGTCATTAAAATGATCTCTAAATGAGCTTCATCTGGATATCACATTTTTTTAAAATATTATTATTATTAATATAATAGCAGGATAAAAAGCCATGTCAGATCGCATCCTAGGTCAGAATATGATGCCAAAATTCCAATTCATAATTTGTAAGAGACATAAATATTTAAATAAGATGTATAATTTTTTTCCTTAGAGTAAATTTGTAACTTCTACTTTGTAAGTTTACCTGATTTGTACATGAACCTGAGGATACACTTTCTATATGCAAAATGCATGTGTGTTATTTTCAAACCATATAGGCATCAAATGTGTATTAAAATGCTAATATTACAAAGTAATGAGGGATTTAACATGCTTTCTTTATCATAGTACTTCAAGTGGCTTTAAGATCACAAAGTTCTTGAATTCTCCTGTCTTTGTGGATAATATAGATATGGTCTGGAAAGTTTCTTATGTTGCGCAGTTATTTTATGTTATGTGATGACCTAGTAAGGTATCTACATAAGGAAATAGTGCCAGTGTAAAAAATAAATAAATAAAAATGAAAGAAGAAGAAGAAAATCATTATCCACTCTGGATAATGATGGCTTGTATTTACTTTATCTAGATTGCTGTAAGTCTATCTTTCCCAATCTAAGACTGTCCAGACAGGAGGGCTGATCCAATTTTATCGAAGTTCATTCAATTTTATTGGGTACACGGGTTTAATGGGCTCCGTCATCGCTGGCGGTGTAATGACGCAACAGCAAGAAAAAAAGAGTGTGCTCTAGAAGTCAGCCATCACAGAAACTAAATGATGTAATACTGTTCTCCTTGTCCAGCTATGAAAACTTATTTATAGCTGTCAACTACAGATCTGGTTAAAAGTTAGAGGCCATGTTAAAATGCTCCTAAATGCAAAGACCATGTAAATACAAATAACATTTCTGGTAGACAGACATCCCAGGAATGTAGATTCCCCAGAACTGGACAGCAAATCTGAGAGGTGACAACTGTTGGGGGGGGAAAATGCATGGGGACTGATAATCCTCCAGCTGCTTCTGCAGGGCTTAACTGTTTTCTGCTTGTGTGTACTTAGGAGCATGAAATACCAAAAATAAAGCATCAGAAAGAAACCTTAACAGAGCTTCTTTTGGGCATAGCAGCCACCGGGAATGTGAGACTATAGTTAAAGCAAGGCTGTTCATGTCCCATTGGCAGACAGAACTGAAACTGCAATCACAATATAAATGGCATTTATTATCAACAACATGACAACTTCCTAAAGATCAGAACAATTACAATAATGGAATAAGTCATCTGTAGTTCAATTTGATTTGTAAGGTCTTCGTTTCTTCATTAAACCAAGGATATGTTAACACCTGAGCACATGTACAATCAATTAATTCTAGAGAATGGGTCTAATCTTCTCTTTAATTCCTTTTGTGCTTCTATTAAACTATTATCTAAAATAGTGTAAACAAATTATAAACTAAGACTTATATTAATTACCCATTTTTACCAGGATTTTACTTTTCTGTAATATTTGAACAGGCAAATCAGTATAGTAGTAGTTTGCAGCTTCTAATGTTTCTTAAATCACATTATTCTCCAGGTGGTTACTGGATTTGAGAAGAAATCCACCACAAGAATGTCTTTTACTCTTTAAAAGAGTAGAGGGTTTACTTTCAAACAAGTTACTCAACTAATTTTTCTATTTCCTACCACGTTCCCAAATATCCCGCAAAATTGTAAGTGGAAACAGGTTATGCTTACACAAAAGGATGTCAGCCTAATAGCACAGCACCAGCCACATCCCAATAGCCATTCTTTTCCAAGTTTGCTTTGACTCAATCCACAGTCCACACAATGCTATTAGTGAGCTGCAGAAAGTGGTAGATGCTAAGAAAGTAAAGACAATGTGGGTCAAACAGAAGCGCTGAAACCAAAAGAGTGCTTGGGAAACACCTGATCTTTCCTCTGGATGTTGTTCGTTCCTTTCTCAAACTAAACAGAAAGCCCACTATCTCTTCCTAACAAGCTGTTAGCTAATTGGTATTTGCTGATGCAGTCTGTAACTCCCACAGAAATCAAAGTATGAGGTAAACAGCAAGTACTTGGGAAGATGAAGCCTTTGTATTATACCTAAATGGAGGTGAGGAGCAATCTGAAGCATTCTTTCAATTAGATCCTGCTTACATATTTGCATGTTACCTCTGAAGAGCAGAACAAAAGCCACTTGAATGTGCCCCCAGTGGAGACGCAGCATTTGATCATCCACCTTGGCAGTTTCCGCTTTATCACATACTAACTTCTGCACAGACACAGCAGCAGGATGGATTGGGTGCTTATTAAAACTCTGAAATACACTTTTTGCAGAATTCCAAAGACAGTATTATTTTAAAAATATATAGTATTCCTTTTTAAAGTAACATGTTTTCTGGCATCTGCTTGACCACTTTTCCTCTTTGTTGCATCATATGCATAATCTTTTTTAAAATAAAATCTTTAACAACTACAGTGAAGCATATCCTACATACTAAAGTCTCTTAAGTTTTGTTGCTATTATGTATTTCAGACTAATGCAGCTCACAGCTATTAAAATGGGATGTAAAATAAAACATACTCCAGAAATATAGATAGTTCAGACCTTTAGCTACCTTGCCTGGGCTTATATTTTTTTTGTCTTACACATGGGATTGCTAGCAAACTTCCCATTCTATACAGGTCCCTCCATGGTCAATCCATTTTCTGGTTTTAAAAGATTTTAAAAGGGAAATGTTACAGAAGGCCAACATGATGTTATACCTTTTGTTGAAAATACACAGTTCAGCTTCCTACTGCCACTTCTGGAATGAGGTGCAGACAACAGAGAGGAGGGCTGACCATAGCCTCCTCATTCTCTGATGCCCCAGGACAGCTACACTGCTAGAGGGCAGCTGTAAATTAGGCTGCTGGGAACAGAAATTCAAGTACAGTAAACTTAAGTGATTGTGCCAGAATGAACCAACATTGTGCTTACCACTAGAAACACTTTCTAAACTTAAACCTCATTTTTGCATGAATTGCTCCTCTATAATGAACTAGGACATCACCAGTAGAGGTGCAAAGGCTTCTCATTAGAAAGAAGAGATAGAGAAGTATACTCTTCAGACAGAATCTTCAATGCTCTGCAGTTATATAAGCAGTGTAAATTGAACTTGACTAGCATGCTATCATTTTCTCATTATTAGATTTTAACAGCAGGAATTATGTTAGATTAGATGAACAACAGTCTTATGTAAAGAAGTCAATCCTTAAAACCTGCAAGTTTGTTACAAACACTAAGAATCAGAAAAAATAATTACCTTGAAAGATATCTTTCCTCAGCTGTAGTAAACTATTGTGCAATGACAAAATAATACTCAATATTTCACTAGTACAGATTATCCCCATGAAAGATAAACTCAGAGGACTAGGATACTAATCCTGCCTCTGACATTTACCAGTTCTGTTGTACCAAACAAGCATGGTTTCAGTTTCTTTGTAAAGCAGAAATGCTAATAGTCATCTACATCCCCCAACGGCATTGTGAGGATAAATGTATTGTCTCTGAAAATGAAAAGTTGTAAGCATTTTTATTGACATTTTACTTCCCAATTCACTAGAGTATATTAAAAATAATTTCACAATTGTCAAGTGTAACTGCTATCTACGCATATTTGTCAATTTATCAGTTCTTCCTTCTACAAATTGCAAAGATGAGATTACAGCTCAGCAAGTACATCGTCTAGTCAACACTGCTGGTATGTGAAGGATAAAATCAGTTGTTGAATATGATTAGAATAATTTTACCCAACTACAGCTGGTCCAATTTGCATTGCTGTTCCACAACTGTATAAACACCTAATTGATTTGGAGACGTGATCATGGATCAGATTGATTACGACTATGATGATAACCAAACTAAGAATTGATATTAATAAATGATAGCTTAAACAAACAAATAATCTTTCTGCTGAGATACCTGCACATTTTTTTTCTTTTCCGTATTCTGCAGAGGGGAGAAACCAGTTCAGCATCAGAAAGAAATATTACCGAGGTTAAACAGTGATTATCTGCTAGTAGAATGACTTCTTAATTACTGATCTACTTCAAAGAATTCTTTAATTAAATTGAAGCTTGGCACTCTGCAGGCCAATTTTAGGTGTAATCAGGGGCAACCTTTACTGGAGAGTGTAAAGAAATTCAAGAGGTATGTAACTGCACAAAACACCTGGTACAAAGCTGGAGAAAGAGAAGGAAGAAGGGACCACGTAAGTTTGCCCCTAACCTTAGCCTAACACAAACACTCCTTCTGCTCACATTTTGGACTGCAGATGTTTGATATACTCCATAAAGATGCACTCTGAGTGAGCTCCAATGATTTTGCACATGCTTGAAGATACCTTTCTAGTCCTCTGTGACATGTTTGTGTGAGTTTTCTCCTGTAATATCCAATGAATACAGTGGATTCTTCTCAGATACAGTTTTTTTGTTTTATTTTGATTTTTCCTTACAGAAAGTGTCCTTATTTTCTCTATACACATTTCTTTAGAATATAGTAAACAATCAAAGGAACATGAGAAAAATTAATGCCTGCAGTGCAAGACATGAAATTCAAAAATAGTTGCTTAGCAACCAGCATGAGAAATGAGAGTTTATGCTTGTACAAACAGCCAAGAGAGTGGTATGAGTACAATTTGTACTCATGAAAAGTACTGTGAAAAGAATGGGTCAGGGAGAGGATGGTGTTCTTTTTTT
>WBMW01001277.1:0-14698 GCA_013396635.1 Penelope pileata | reverse complement strand
ATGGTGTTCTTTTTTTTTTTTTTTTTTTAATTACATATTAACCCATAGATTTTCTAATTTATGTATTTTTCTTACAAATATGGATATGTTAGAATGCAATAAAGATGCGTTTTAGATTGCTTTCCTTTTATGCTTTTATACTACTATCTTTAATTAATAATTTTTGTTGTTTTTTAAAGAATTGCCTTGCTTTTTCATAACGCTTAAAAAATCTAAAAAGGAACAATGGATCCACCTATAAAAATTCTGTTAGCTTGGAACAATTCATCACCCTATCTTAACTGTAAATAAATTAATAAAGAAAAACTGTGGTGAGTAACTTTGTTATGTATATCAATATTGAAGAAAAGCACCTCTGGTCAAGCAAGTCCTAATACTGAAGATTCTAGGAAGGTAATTCTGAGGACTTATCATTAGCACCACAGATAATTAATGGACTGGAGCACCTTTCTTACAAACCAAGACTGAGGGAGCTTGGACTCAGCCTGGAGAACAGGAAGCTTGTGGGGTGGATCTCACCAGTGTGTACAAATATCTTAAAGAAGAGTGTCAAGAGGATGGGACCAGATTCTTTTCAGTAGTGTCCAGTGCCAGGACAAGAGGCAATGGGCACATACTGGAACACAGGAGATACCTTCTGAACAGCAGGAAGCACTTCTGTGCTGTGTGGATGACAGAGCACTGTCACACAGGTTGCCCAGAGAGGCTGTGGAGATCTCCTTGGAGATCTTCAAAAGCTTCCTGGAATTGGTTCCAGACATCCTCCTCGCTTGAGCAGCGGTTGTACCAGATCAACTCACAGATCCTTGCCAACCTCAACTGTTCTTTGATTTTATGCTTACACTGTTCTTATTTTTAACAATCTCTTCTTGGCCACTGATGGATATTAGACTAGACCGATCTGTGGTCTGATACATATGGTCATTCTAATGTTCAAATTAGAAATGTTTAAAAGTGTAAGAGACAGATCGAGCTGCATTCAACTCAAGCATGTTTTTCACTCTCAAGATTAATGAGCATATTATCGAAACGTGTAACCTGCCTGTTGTACTATACACAGTATTATTTTTCTGAATCTTTTTGCCCAACATAACCTGCAACTATGTCATGTTTTTACAGAAAACCATGCATTAGTACTGACAAGTAGATGTCTATTAGTGTGGTCAGCGGTCAACTGCATTGATTCATTTCTTTTCAGTGCACTATTACAGCACTACAATTGCTATACTATCTTTTGCATTGTCAATAAATACAGTCATTCATGACACTACTTTAACCCTAAGAGTAACAGCAGTCCCTGAAAAAACACATAATGTTATCTGTAGCTGATGCAGTAAAAAATCTTTCAGGATCTATTGGCGTCATTGTAATGAAGTACAATAATTGAAGCAGTTCCCACAGTATACCTAAAATTCCTTTTTTGTTGACCCCAGGACTTTCCTCCAGATGACGCAATGCAACCAAATTTGGATAGGTGTATGATCAGTAGAGGAAGTATTTTAATGTCTAGTGTGCACTAAAAAAGAATTCCCATCCACCCACCAGAACACAACCAACCTACACTGTGTTGCTTGCTGTGGTTTTGGTAGTTTTGGATTTCTGGACTTCAATGATTTCAAATCCCTGCTAAAAAAAGAGATCGAAGAATGTATTTTTACTCCTCACAATCAATATTACCCTAATTCAATCTCCAGTAAGCTACAGTCTCTTCTTTTGAAGACTGGGAAATCTAACTTGCAAATTTCATCAGAATGTGTGGGATCAAGGAAGAGGAATTAACATTGACATATGCTTTCATTTTCTTCCTCCTGCCTATGCAGAAGTCTGAGGAGTTATTTCTACCATTGATTACCAAAGTAATAGTCTACAGCTGGTTATTCACCTAACTTATACTGTTCTCTGTTTCGATTTACTAATAAATGTTACTCCGCGTTTGACATAAGGGATCTATTTCTACCAGCCTAACACTATCTTTATTATTCCTAATATATTCACTACCATGCTTTAATTATTCCTTTGTGTTATTCTGAATACAACAGTAAAGGATTCAAATAAATTTTTGCTCCTAGTTCCTCAAAAAATGGATGTAAGGACAAAAAATTCCAACCTTCTTTTAAATCAGTAACTGATGATAATTACTGACATGCTCTGCAACCACAAATTCCCAGGAAAAGGGAAAAACAAACATACAAAAAAACCCACCACACCTTCATCTTCTGTTTATCACTAAACTTCTTTATAGTTTGAGGAAGTATAACACTTGCAGAATGAATAAGTAAGGGGTTAATAACTTTCCACTCTATCTGTTTTTCAGTCTATGCAAACATGTCTTCTCCAACGTAGACAACACTGTCACTCTTCACTATATAGGAAAGAAATTATTTCAGCTTCATTCAAATGTTTCCACTGCGCTCACACTCAGTGAATGTTTCTAGAGCTTCCACAAGTATCAAAGGAGGCTACTGAAAAATTTCAACAGGGCAGCCATACACCTTGGAAGTCACTCACAGTGAGAACAATGACCACAGGTATCAATACATTTTGAACTAAACAGAAAGCTCTCCTAGGTGAACTCTTCCTCAAATTCTGTTTTGCTCAACATGTCAACACTTAGTTTCATTATGACAAATATGTGCTAATAAAGCTATTGTTGTTATCCTTGGGAAAGTGATCCAAGTTAAAGTTTGTTCTATTTCTAAATTCTTGGCAAACATTCTGCAGAATGACTGGCTGAAAGGAAAAAATATATACTTTATCAGGGCTTAATTAATTATCTACACCACCTACATTAAAATAAAATCTTCCTAGCAAATTTTTTCACGAAAACTTTACTAGGATGAATTGTAATCTTATTTACATTTATTTCACACTATAAAAGTTTAATGCAAGGGCTTAGATGGCTAGAGGCTTATTTTATATTTATGAGCTATCAGGATCAGTTGAAGAAGCAGAAGAGACTGAAACAGAAAGACATTAAAGACGTGTCAGAAACAGGTAACACTGTAATTGTCCCTCAGTATGAAATCTCCCATCCTCAAAGTAAAAAATTCTGGTAGTTGTTCCACAAGTGTTGGACAATACCATTATGATGGAACAGACTGCAACAGTCATTAGTATGGTCAAATTTTCGAAACGCACTTACTTGTAAATGCAAGATGCTATCAAGACAACCAGAAATACTAATAGATTAGCCAAAACTCCCTTTCTGAGCATCACAGAGGATGAACTTTTGCAGTCTCCATGTGGTAATAGGCTTAATCATAAACACCATTCAACTTCTAAGATTTAAAACATTTGGCCTGATAGAAACTTAAAGCAAGCCATTTTATTTTTGTAGTTAGTTGAAGTAATATTGCACTTTAAAGGAAATAAGCTGTGATTACAAAATCAGCAACCCTCTTTTATCTCTACACTTGCTGTAATAGCAGCTACAGCAAAACATATCTGCCAGGTACCATACAAATATGAATTTTTGTACAAACAGCACCCAATAAGGTAAGAATTTATAAGAACGTTACCAGGGAAGCCACTTTGTTTACCTGAAGCAATCACCACACAATAATCTCCACATCAAGCATGCAGATTTTCAGTTAAAGCAAAAAATCTTTCCTCTCCAAACCCATGTACAGGAGCTCAAAGACAGAAAAAAAAAAAAAAAAAAAAAGGATGGCCAAACAAGATGGACTAATTGTACACATACCATAACCCTGCTTATATGAATTACACACAGTAAGTTTTTTAGAAAATGAAAATTAGCCCATCCTAATTTGGGCCTAGAAGACCACTGTTTTAAACATGCTTTCCGATTGTTAGTGTTGTGGGCTTTTTTTGTAACTTCGAAAAGAGTGTTCCATGTGTGCTATTCGGAATGGAATAACAGCCATGATAATCTTTGTCAGCGAGGATGTAGTTACAAGCAAATCAGAAAAATACTGACACAAGGAAACAAGCAAGCAATGAAGAGATTCATTCTCCAGTTCTCATGAGACTGTTATGACCAGCTAATTGGAACTACATCATTCTAATGGCTTACACTATAGCAAGCTAATACATTATTATACACAACTTCTTCTGCAAACCAATTATAAAGTACAGTTTAAAACTAAGGCTATCTAATATACAGCTACAAAATTTTTAAAAAATACTTATGTTAGTTCAGGCAAACCAACCAAACAAACAAGCTATATTCCCCAAAGTATCTAAAGAGAGGGTAGAAATTCAGCTGTCCCTATTCTAAATACATTCTTTTCCCTGCAGAAGACACTTTGCAAACTCCTTTAGCAAAAATGATCCTATTATAGGAAAATAACAACCTAGCTACATATTCTGTCATTCATCTCCCACATCTCCAAACACATCAGCCCCTGAAAAAAAGTCAAAGGAAGCAGAAGAAAGTTGGGGCTTAAAATGGTGTTTATGGTAATGTTAGATTTACATTTTCCTTAATCTTTCCTCTAGGGAGTAGCTAAATGAGGAACAAATCCTACTACTACCTATGTGAAAGAATCACTTTCAGGTCCTGGAAAAGAGATTAAGGAAATTCAGTAGGCTTCTTTTTAGTGACCTACGATTAAAGTGCAATTCTTTGAACATAAGGGCTAACTTATAAACTCCTTTAAAATTGCACAGGTTGCATTTCTACAGTTAATATATACTCATGGTTAAAAAATAAAAACCATATGTTTATGCTTGAAATAAAACATAGGGAACACAGGACAAGCAAAGTGTTATATAAAGTATAGCATCAGGACTTTAAGCTTAAGAATTTTCAAAGGATTTGTTATCAAATGTATATATAATGTATTCCCCTTTCCCCAAACCAATGTATTTCGTATTTTGATTTTCTTTTCCCCCAAATTACTTTACTTGCCCCATCTCCAAGTAAGAGCAAACAATAAGAAAAAAACAGCCCAACTGGAAATGTTCTAGCATAAGGCAATTCTGATTAGAAGTAATTTGTTAAGCAAAATACTCCCCAACTTCTTTTTTTGAAATAGGATTTAATAATAAAAAGTTAATTAGATTGATCCATTCTATAATACAAATCACTGCATTAGGAAGTGCTATGCATTGTACTCCATTGCTTTGCAAAACAATCAAAATATATGTATGCATGGTTTTATGCAAGTATATATAAAAGAAATGAAAATGGTAGTTGCATCACATTTTAGTTCAAGGTGATTCCAAGTAAAAGAAAGTAACTTAAGAACACCGTCATTCTCCCCTCTCCTCAGGACATTTCTGCTATGATTAGCATTCCTATGCACAAGACAATTGCTCATGATCTTTTTAGTCCAACTGTTTTTACAGAAGTTGTTTAACAGTTTCTAATTAGGAAAGAGTTCCTTTTGGAAACAAGTTTATAAACTGTCATTGGTAATAGAGGATAAAGAAGGGCTGGAAGGAGTCAGAGGAATTTTTCTGGAGATTGAAATTTCCTGAAGTAAATAATCCATTGGCCAATTTTCTACATACTTCACAAGAAAGAGATCCTGATATCCTGTATCTAGAAAAAGGCTTTCATCTAACCACAATTTTTACTGCAAATACATAAGAATTGATACTGCACTACTGTTAAACTTTTTGATCAGTAAGATTAAGAGTAGCACTAAAGCTTTTCACCATTGGATTTTACTCTACTTTTGATTAATACACAGGAAGATGGTTTTGCTACCAAAAATCAAGTAAGTTTTATCACAGATTAGCTATATCTGTGAGACTTCAATGTGGAAATTACAGAGCACATACATTGCTTCCGTTAATTCCAGGCGGAAAAGCCTGATCTGTCCTTCAAAACAACAAAATCTCACCACATAGCTGATGAGGAATACATTTCTCTCCTCCTGCTGCTGCAAGTTTGCTCTGTAGCGTGCAGCTATGCCCAGAATGGAGGGCAATGGTGAGCCAACAGCTTGGACAGAGACCAACAGCGTGTTTGCCAGAAGCTGTATTCTCATTGCAGCACCTGAGTGGCACAGAACCATACTGCACCAATTGGGACATCAGAAGTACCAGTTTGCTGGGTTTTGCTGCATGCCATTTTTCTAGTTAGTAATACAGGCTCCTTGTTCACCAAGGTGAAAGCCTGCTCTGTTTCTAATAGACAAGATGCAATATTTTGAAGTGTATTTTGATGAGACTCCCCACCCCTCAAGTGCTGTTCAGCAGTAGGATGAAGAAAGTAGTACACTGATTCACGAAAATGTTGATCCAATCCTGATATACAGAATAAAATCCATATAAACTTTGCCATCTGTGCAGCAAAACACAGCTATTTAAGTGCTTTCATTAAATGCAATTTAAGCATCTTCAGCAGAAATAACGGTTTATTCAGTAAGGTAATAATCACAAAAAACTTTCCTTAAGTTTGTAACTGAGTGATGCAACCACTATTTCTCAAGAAATGTATCCATCTGATGTACTAAGACATTCAAAGAACTGAATGAAATAGATAAATGTCTATACTCCTGCACTCACCAAAATTTGTTTACTTTGTTTTAAATAAGATTCTTGAACTGAAGGCAAACATCCACAGATTCATTAATATCTTTTATTTTTAAATCACATTTTCATTTAAGCAGCTTAAATATTTTAAAAGCAGCCTCTGGCTCTGTACATAACTAAAATAATGCAGCAATATCCTCTGAGAGATAAGATGGGAGGCAGTACAATCAACTACATTATTACTTTTTTTGGCAGACTGAATTCTAAAGGGAAATTTCATATACAGGAAACAAAAAAAGTTAGGTATAACATCTTTCTATTCTTTGTAGAAAAGACAGTGATAAAAATGACAGGTTAATATATTTCCTACTACATTTATTCATGTGACTATTTTGCAAGCCATAGAATCAATCGTCAGCTTATTGATACGGCTCAGTAGACAGTGACTTGTGCTAACAGTTAGTGGATTCCAGATGCTCAAGGAACAAAAAAAAAAGAAGCAAAATGTATGCCCATTTACCCTTCAAATGCACATATTTTACTATACAATAATCAGACCAAAAAAATTTAAACCAGTTTATATAGTTTAATTTATATTTAATAGTTTAAATACTTTAAGAATGAAGAATTGGGTTTTTATTTTTTTTTTTAAGTGAGATATACCAAGGTAGCAAAATATAAATTTAAATACTAGATATGGGTTCCAAATCCATGCTAACACACTTGCTTATATATTTGTTTATATATACAAGAATGTAATGCACACATGTATTTATATATATAAAGACAAATATGCACAGCATATGTAAGCACACTTTGTTGCAGTAGTATATACAAGTATTTTTACCAATTTCAGCAATTATTTTTAAAAAAATTATACTGACATAGAACATTTTGTAAGAAAGAAGCTATTTGAAAGAACATTACTACTATTCCTAGTAATTATGAGTAATGTCAATATTTTAAAATCATTTTATTACACATAATGAAGTCAAAACTCCGCTATTGAGGAAAAAGAGTCTCAACAACTGGAAAAAAAAATGTACTAAAATGTTTATTTTTTAAAAACATCATTGCAAAAACTGATCTTCTGCAGGATATACTATATATACTTTCCTGTACCGTACTGTGATTCTCAATAATTGCTTGCACTATCCAAGGATAATAGAAAAACAAGCTTTTTCCAAACTTTTGTCTGTTCTAAGAGTTTACGTTAATGTAATTCCATGCCTTGCTGCACACACCTCCCTCCCTTTCTTCATATACAAACATTGTTTCTCTTTTGTCTCTCCCACACGCACACATAGCCAACATGTAAAGATAAAGGAGATTTCTGGAAGTATATTTGGGAGAAAAAGTGTATTGAATTGGTGGAAAGGCAAGAAGTAAAATTTTGATAAATATGCTCTTCTTCCTCTGACTTTCTAAAGATTATTTGGTTTATGAAAAGAGGTAGCGTTTCCTCTCAGGTATAGGCAGTCTCCATTTCCATTCCTACCCAGAGCACCCAGAATTTTATGCTGCATTAGACCAAAGAAATAACTTCTAGCAGATATTGTGCTTTTGTATTAAGTTCTTTGGAGTTATTCTCTTGACTCTGACTACAGTAATTTTCATCCAATTCTTAGTTTTGCTGTTTCATTGTTTGTTTTTTAGTTTTACAAGTAGTAGAAGATATTGAAAGATATTCCTGAAACAAACTGAAGGAACTACCAAAGGCCACATTTTGTACTACTCACAAGTCCAATAAATAGAGAGAACACAAAACCACACCTTTAATAATGCATACCACTAACAGGGAGTTGTCAACGCGAGTTTGAATTAAATGGGACACTTTCAGTAGCTAAATGTCAGAAGACAGGAGGAAAAAAAAATACAATCAACCACTGGTTTTCAACTAATTGATACTTTATTAGGACTTTTAAAATGAATTTTAATGAAATCAGAAGACTGTCTTAGTATTTATTAACCACTAACCACCAAGTGGTTAGCGGTTAATGGAGTTAAGTCCAGCTGGCGTCCTGTTACAAGTGGTGTCCCCCAGGGGTCGTAAANAAATTGCGCCAGGGAAAATTGAGATTAGATATAAGGAAAAACTTTTTCTCTCAAAGAGTGGTCAGGCACTGGAATGGCCTGCCTAGGGAGGTGGTGGAGTAATCATCCCTGGTGCTGTTCAAGAAGCGTCTGGATGAGGTGCTAAGCGATATGATTTAGTATCTCAGTGGTTAGTGATGGTGATAGGAGGATGGTTGGACTAGGTAATCTTGTAGGTCCTTTCCAATCTAGTGTTTCTATGATCCTATGATTTATGTATTCATTATTTTTTTATCAAATGTCTAAAAATAAATAGTCTCTATTTTAGGTGAGCCATTCATAGTAAACAGAGTAAAATAAAATAGGATACTTACTTTTGTCTTTGTTGGAAACAAGCAAAATGAAAAACCCACACAGACTTGAAATCTAGCTTGTTAACTCTGTTAATCTTGTCATTCTTTCCCTTTGACCGTTTTTAAAGGGAATCCAGTTTTGGAAGAATTTCTCTTATACCTACTAGAGGATGAGCTTTCGCTCAACATTCCCAGTTGAACTCCTGAAGACTACAGGAGAGTCAGGAAGTTTGGGTGGCAATACCATCGAGTTTATAATTTTCTAGGGGACTTCAAATAATCACATTCTAATTTCTAATTTTTTTTTCCCCTTAATTATACATCCTTGTGACACTTCACTGTTCCTGTTTACATTGCATCATGGTATCTGTTTATAAAGACTAACACTAATCCACAGAAGTTTTAAACATGGTATACCTATTTAGAACAGAAGATGAGATACAAACATGGAAATAGAAAGTCTTGCTTAAGTGGTATAATATTAAGATTTCATTTTATTTATTTATAGTCAATTAACTCTGTGTCAGTTTATTGACTGTTTACAAATGGAACATTAAAGCAAACTAATCTACACTTTTAGGGATAAATTTGTTTTTGTACATAAATTTTGGGAATATAAGCAACAAACACACATGTTTTTCTAAACGACTGTTTCCAGAACAGCAAATCTGTAGTTATTACTGAAATATTTTGCAGGGTCATGATTTAACATCTGTTTAGCAAAAGCTGATGTAAACAACAATTTTAAGTCTTCAGTTTCCTCTCATGCTATCTTCCGCAGCATTTTCATAGCAGTGGATGCCCAAATGCATCTACAGTGTAAGATATCTCCATGACTTTTTCCTGAGCTGTCCCCTCTACCCTTTGTATTCTGTACAACAGAGTTGCCAGGAGCAAAGCTGTGCCCACAGCTCTTACACTTAAATTCACAGTCTTGCTTATTTGAAAAAAAATACTAGAATTAACCAGTTTAAATTATTAAGTCGTATTTGCCTTAATAAGTCACATCTGTCATGCTGAACTACACAAAGGAATGAGATGGACAGCTGAAATCATGTTTGTTTTAACAGTCACAGAGAGGTCTCTCACTCTACAAGATCTGCTAGATGAGAAAAAGAACTGCTAATAAAGAGGCTGTCTAACATGGGATGTGGGAATTATGCAAACTCTGAGTACCTATTAGTCAAATTCATCTCCACATGCACAGTCAGCTTACACTGTGGTTTTCCTCATCACAAGGCCATTATACTAGGCCTTTCCTAGAAAATGCCAGGCTGATTACACACCTTGGAAAGATTACAGTAATTGCAGACAATTCTGAGAAACGAAAGTTAGCATTACTGTACAATAAACACTTAGACCAGTCAGCTGAAAATAGATTTCTGTAAATAATGCGACATAGGTGTTCGAACATGAACTACTCGCAGTGAACCACTCTTTCATCAGCTGTGTGAAGGCAAGTCACCTCAGGTGGGCTGGAAAATAAACTGTAAATGCTTATTCAACACAGTAAGGAACTGTTAATGAGAAAGAGATCAAAGCATTTAACTCAAAATCTACACAAAGAAGGCAACATGACTTGCCTCACAGAGATATTTCCCTGCAAGACTCTCAGAAACAAGTGTGTTAATATAAACAGTTTGAATAAAGGTCTGTACTAATTTGTGATTAGTTGGAAAACAGTCACAGGGAAAGTTCAAGTCTCCCCATAAACACTGGACCCAGGAGCTTCTTGAGGAGATGAGATGACTAATTCCACATGCAAAGCTTGATGACCCTGCTTTAAGGTCTAAGAAATACTCCATGACTTGCTTCTCAGAAGTCAACCACATGATGGCCCAACAGGGACACACACAGAGTAAACTGGTCCATTTCCATTCACACTAGAGCTGGAGTTCACCTGGGTGTCCCTACCCATGGTATGCTTTCACCTTAAGTTACAAATTCAGCAAAACGGTGACCAGTCTGACCCCATTCACCCTGTAAAACTGATAAGGACAAGAGGCCACTTGCAGCCTTGCATGCAGACCCCTTGGTAGCTGGCCCTGGGCTCTTGCTCTTCTTTGTAGCTGGTCCTCCCCCTCAGCTACTCCTACAGTTACTGCCTCCAACCAAATGTCTCCGAGGACATTCAATACTGTAAAACTAGGCCTCTTGTTCTGCTTGCTGCCCAGTCTTGCCTTGAAGTTGGTCCCACACACAACAGGGAAAATACTTGCATAGAAAATAATCAGGAACAAAGTTTAAAATAAGACAGAACTGATCACAGTGATAGTGTACTACAGGGTCCAACCCAGCAATCACACTGACCTGCAGTTTGCTTAATTTTGACCTGCCCTTTTTTAATCAATGTCCTCCTGCTCTCTGCCTGTTCCTTCCATTTTCACATGCTTAGTCTTCCCCATCCTTGTGTCTGCCCTTGCCTCCTCCCAGATCAGTCACTTGCACCTAATTTCATTTTTTTCACAGATCCCACATTCACTACAGCGTACCCGAATGCAGGATTTCTGATATTGCTCCTAAGTCACCTCAGCCTCATATGGTATCAGGAGCAGGATTACTGAGGGACCACTTGCCCTCACAAGGCCTGCTTTCCCAGAAGGTTTCCAATAGTCTCCCCAGTTCCTGGTGAAGTTTGGCCACCTTTCTCACAACACCTAATAAACTGTGAAATCCAGTTACTCCTCACCGTGATCTCTAAGTCCTCTCAGCTTCTCACTCCATTACTGTGTGTGTCTAGTGGATTCTCATTCCTACATGCATCTATATGCATGCCTCAATACTATATTTTTGAATATCTTGCTTTACAGAAAGCCTCTGAAAAATCAGAGAAGAGTAGCCAATAGCTAACGAAGTGCCTTTATTTTGTCCCATGACATTTCACTCCTGCTTGCCTCAAACAGATGCTATTAAGAATGATCATTTCCCTTCTGTTGCTAATGTTGGCAGCACCTGGCATCATACCAAAAGTTTGCCCAAACATCATTTCTCGCAATGGCATTGGAATAAGACACACACACACACAAAGCTGGCTTAAAATTTGAGGTTTCTAATTTAGAGCATTTTTTTCTCTCTTTCAATTTTGAGCTCTCAAAACCGAACATTTACTGATTGTTATAGGCATTCAAAGAAAAGAAGAACTTGAAAAAAAATCTTATCTATCCAAATAAATTTGCTCACAAGTAAATTTATTCTCTGAATAATTTTTCAGATGATAAATTTTATTTTAAAAATAAATAAAGAAAGAAAAAGTGTAAGAAGATGCCACAACAAAGAAAAATATTTTCCAAAGAACAAGGGGAAATAAAGTCCAAAGACATAGCTTTGGTTCTTTTCTAATGCGCCAGAATCTCAGTATCCTTCTCCCCTCAAGAGTACCAGACGGGAATGAAATTTAGCAAGCTAAACTAGCTCTCCTCACACTTGCTGGTGCTATTAATGTTAATTTTCTCATTCAGGCTGTATCATAAAGACAAGATGAAAGATTCAGACTGCCAAAGAATAACTAGTGGCAGTGAGAGGATGCCTGGGGAAAAGATGCAGTTCTGCATCATACAGTATAATTTTTTCCATTGGGGCTGTTTGAGGATTTGAAGAGAAGCAAAGGAATGCAAAGAAGAAAATGGAAGGTAGCATAGATTATTCCTTCTTCATGTCCACTAATTTTTTGTTTCAGAAAAATATGGTAGGCCAAGTGCTACCAAATTTGCTACTTATCAAATTTGGCCAAAAATTATAATACCATGGAATTCAAACAGAACACCATAAAAAATACCATTATAGTGAATATACTGTACAAGCTAATAGCTACATTATTAAACCATAAACATACTACTATTTGTAGTGAGTCACTTAAAATGCTTTCTCCATTTCTAATGCCCTTTTCTTTTTTGGGCCTTAAATTTGAAGGGAACAAAGGGTCAGTTTTTCAGCAAATATTTAACTTATAAAAACTCAAAGAACAATGATAATTGTTCTTACTGGTAAAAAGCTATTTAAAAATGTGTGTTTCACCATTACCCTTTGTCATTCTTATTGAGAACTTCAGCACAAATCAGGTTTATCTCTAAATACAATTTTTGATTTCATTATCATATGTTGTACTGCTATTCAATCTTTTACCTTTCTTACAGCCATGCATAGTACCCATTCTGACTCTTCACAACTTTCCTGAAGTCACTGTAGTGCAAACTTTATCCAAAACTCAGCATGTGCCTGCCAGTTGGTCAGCACCTTTTATTTAAACTGATAGAACAAAAAAGACGATGTAATCGACCAGTATTAACACTGAGTCAGATTTTATTTTTCTACTGATACTGCCAATGGCACTATCAATCAACTACTAGTAATAACAACATTGTGCAAAATACTGTACTAGCATGAAGTAATGCCTCCAGTAGTTGAAATGCCCATTCATTCTCTTATGTCACCAAAATAACAAGAGCAAGACAACTGGCCTACACATCATAAATTCCTTATACTCACAATACCATGCTTGGTTCAGCATACTAGTTTGCTTCCTGCAAACTGTTAGTAGCACCTGGGCTGCTAAACTCTTAAATGATTGCACCTGCCACTTCAGTACAGCCTGAGAGCATTAGAACATTACAGCCCACATTACCACACTGTTATCAAATAGCTCATTCTATTCTGTCATATGGGGATGGAATTTATACAGGAGGCAAATGATTTTTATCTACTTACCAGAATCTGTTTATATCCTTCATTTTGTTTGATATTGGATACAACAGTAAAGATTTTCATTAATTAAAAAAAAAGTGAATAGCAGTTTCCTGTCTTTTATTAGGGATTAGATGAGAGCAATGACGAGAGAAAGGAAAGGAAAATGCACTTTGATATCCAGAATGGCTGGCTGGCTGGCTACATGCCCTTACAAATAACACAATGATAGCCTTGCCCAAGACTTGTTGCATTATATATTGTTTCTGATCTTAATTTCAGTGTTAATTCTACTTGCATTATTTTTCAATTTTGAAAAACTCACACCCCTTATATGCTGTGAGTTTATATAGTACATTTTTCAAGACCAGGCTGGATCGACACTGAATACCTGATCTGACCTGATAGCTGGCCCTGCTTTGAAAAAGAGGTTGGACAAGCTACCTCTCCAAGTTCTCCTCCAATGAGAATTTTCCTGTTATTCAAATACCAGTTTACAGATAAAATACAAAAAGCATAGAAAGATCATACTTAAAAAATGTCCTGTATGTAGACATTTGTGTGTCAGTTAGCATTGAAATTGTTCAGTAGCTTACAGACACGTGACTCTACAACTATGACACTAAGCCAAATTCATTGCAAAATTTTAATTTCAAAATTAAATTCATTTTGTTTTAATAAAAGACAAAAATGAAAAGTAGAAGCAAAAAATAGTGCCTCCAAATTAAAGAAATAATATGGAAAAAATATTTAAAAATCAGGTAGATTATAGCTGAATGTTTTCTACTGGGCTTGGATTTCTTCTTGTTCTATTGTTAGATCTAACATCATCTAACCTCTGTCAATTGGAACTACCTGTCTTCATCTTCACTACTTAAATCTTAATTGGTGTAAGCAGTTTTGGTTTTGAATGAGAATAAAACATATTAAGTCTTCCTTAAGCAATGTACAAATTTGTAAGAGAGAATTGTATATAAAAAAGTTTATTCTCCTCCAAATAATCCATCTGAAAGCACATTAATTCACCATTTTTACAACTTCCACAAATAAAATAAACCTATAGTAACACAGTAAGATTTGCTTCAAAATTCCAGATAACATGAAGTTAGAACAGTCCAAATCAATAGTTTCAGTTCCTCAGAACAGGATAAAATCTGGTAGTCAATCTTGTAGGCACATTGGTACCA
>WBMW01001276.1:358728-417991 GCA_013396635.1 Penelope pileata | reverse complement strand
CTGCTGAGTCAAACCACAACATCCACTAACATTGTTCAGACGTAGAACCAGTTTGTGTCAAACTGTGCTAGTAAGTAACACTAAAAGTGACAAATATTTAGCATTCAGAGTTCAGTATTCATCAAGTAAGTTTCTGTGGAATAAAACTGTTCAAAATAATCTATTGCATTTCCATCACAGAATCACAGAATTTAGGGGTTGGAAGGGACCTCTAGAGATCATCGAGTCCAACCCCCTTGCCAAAGCAGGTTCCCTACAGCAGGTCACACAGGTAGACGTCCAGACGGGTCTTGAATATCCCCAGGAAAGGAGACTCCACAACCTCTCTGGGCAGCCTATTTCAGGGCTCTGTTACCCGCACCGTGAAGAAATTCTTCTGCATATTGGTATGGAAGCTCCTGTGCTCCAGTTTGTGGCTATTTCCCCTTGTCCTGTCCCCGGACACCACTGAAAAGAGATTCCTCATGTCCATTTGCCTCCCGCAACTAAGATACTTACAAACATGGATCAGGTCCCCTCTCAGCCTTCTTTTCTCCAGGCTGAACAGACCCAGATTACCCAGCCATTCCTCATACGGGAGATGCTCCAGGCCCTTTATCACCTTTGTGACCCTCCGCTGAACTCTTTCCAGAAGGTTCCTGTCTTTTTGATACCGGGGAGCCCAGAACTGGGCATCTTTATATCCTATCCAGAGATTTCTGAAACTATGTTTGTGTCTCAGTTGGTGCCACAGGACAGCGACACCCAAATAAAAACATCAGTTGAAAATTTCATCTTCAGTATCATTAACAAAACCTTATTGCTGTATCTCTATAGACTTCATTATTCAAAAAGAGAAATTATAAGGTAATATATATGTTTCATATTGATTTTGATAAGAATTGGATCAAATGCTGATTGTCCAGTAGTTAAAGTCTCATTCTCTTCACACATTTTGTACAAGATGCTCACAGAGTTTCCTTCCTTTATTGACTTACAGTATCTGTTGTAGACTGTTTAAAGACAAGTTAGGGCAGATATTATGATAGTGCACTTTTCACAACACTTTTTTTTTTTTCTTGCTGTTATTGGAAGACAAAAAGCAACCTTGATGTTTAGTGTTCTTTTTTTTTTTTAATATTTTATTTATAGGTTTAAAATTTTATGCTTCCTAGATAGCGTATCACAATCATCTTAGGGACTGATTCAAAATCTATTGCAGCCAATAAGATGTTTTTCATTTTTTTCATTAGAGCCTTATTAGAGTTTCATATTCTTTTAAGTCTCAGTGTCTTCTTTTTTGTGACCTGAAGTTACGAGGTCTTATTTACTGATACAGTTGTTAAGCCTGAATACTAGATAAACATACAAAAGAGCTGATGGCAGTGTTTGTATTGTGTTTGTAACCCCCAAGCTCTCAAGAATACCGGAAAAGAATACTGGAATCCATGTCAGTTCATTTGGAAATATATTAATCTAATTTTCCCAATTTCATATTTGAAAGGGTTTCAATTGGTTAAAAGAATTATATCAGAGTGGAAAGTATGGTTAATCACTTTTTGAAGAGTTTGATGGATTCCCTTTTAGTAAGATTTCCAAATGACTTAGACAATATAAATATTTTTGGGAACTTCCCTTTATTGTGTCCTGCAACAGGTAAGTTAGGTCAGTAAACATTCCCAGAGTTCGAACTAAGAGGGCAATATATTACTCTATATATCACAAAAGGAAAATGCTTATTACATACTGATTTACTCATCTGTGAATGACCTAACAGATCTGTGGAGCCAGCTTTATATTAGCTTACATCCCCTTTTCCACCAAAATTATTTAACCTCTATAATCCACTTTATTAATAAAAAAAAATCACAAATAAAATGAAAAATGTCATTTTGACAATGTAACATAGAAGAAAAGAAAAAGAAAAACATTCCAAATACAGTTTTGAAGGTAGAAGAAAGACAAAAACTTGCTAGCTCTTTACAAAAACAAATTTCAAAATAATTTTATTGCGTTTCAATGATGTTTATCTGTGAAAATGCACAAAGGCATATTTTTGCCAACATACAACTTATTTGGCCTGATGAATTTTGATGATAGGAGGTGTACAGATACTTTCACGTAAACATTTTATCCAACTTACTACTCAATAAGTGCCCATATAAAATTGCACACTACGTTTTGCCATTTACTAACAGAGATCTGTGACCAGCACAAAGCTCTTTTTGTGCTTCTCTATCCTTTGTTTTAATGACAATTATTTTATTTTTAGACTGTGACACTGATATTATACTCTACTGACTGGGTGGTGTTAAAATGCATATCTATGATAGACTTTTGCGAAAAAAGGGGGACACAATCAAATGCATTCATCAGGTACTAGAACTGAGCATTGCATGATAAATTCATACAATTGAATAGAACCTACTCACAATAAAGTACCAGAGCATCAGCATTTTTATTCAGATTAAAGGTATTTTAATGACAAAATGTCACACGTGCAACGTAAATTTATCAAGTATTTTTTCAGACTACATTAAAAATCTGTTTAGTGTATACTATCATGGGACTAGTAATTATGTGTGAATGAGTTAACAAAGAACAGTTTTAAAGGGAATTCCATATGGTAATATAGAAGGAATAATTTCTAGCAAATTATTTATTAGATAATTAAATCTCTTTTTCTGCTTGTATAACTTGTGAGCAGACCATGGTTTTCCCTAATGAATTGTTTATTCAAATGTATTCAATGAAAGTCTTTCTAAAAATTTTACTTTATAGATTGTATGTCTTCAAGATGTACCAGCTGATTATGATTAACCTAATAACTCAAAGTATATTGCTTCTTTTCCCTGATTGAGGGTTCTCATAAGACATTTTCTCTGAGATAATAAATTTTGGGAAAATCTAGATAAATATGAACTCTTAAAGTTGCATTTAAATGAATAACACTGGTATGGTTTACAGATCTGTCCTTTGCCTTTATGTTTCTTAAAATACAAAAATGTCATGTATGTTTTTTGAAACCTTGATTTGTGACAAGTTTCTAGAAAATAAAACTAGAGAGTGGTGAGGTGCTAGAACAGGCTGCCCAGAGAGGCTGTGGATGCCCTGACCCTGAATATGTTCAAGACCAGGTTGGATGGGGTCCTGGGCAACCTGATCTAGTACCTAATCTGGAGGTTGGTGGCCCTGCCTGCGGCAGAGGAGTTGGAACCTGATGATCCTTGGGGTCCCTTCCAACCCGGGCTATTCTATGATTCTATGAAAATAAACACCTACAAAAAAGTCCAGACATAACAAAAATTGCTTCACTATAATATTTAATAAATTTTGTAGAGTTTTTTTTTCCTCTGTCTCTCAGTGAAAACCAGAGAATATTTTCTCTCTTTCTCAAAGTCATCTTTAAATTTTTTTCTTGAATTTCAGCTGGAAAAAAAAAAAAAAGTATGAACTCATCACACAGCACATGACTTCTGTCTTCTTAACATCACCAGAATAGCAGAAAAAGTGAGAAAGGCCATGCAATAAGCATCAAATATATCCATTTGATCCAGTCATGACTTGAAAAAGAACTCTCTTCCTATCTCATGTTTTACTCCACAGGAAAATATGCTTTAAAGAAAAAATCAGCATGCAACTGTTTATGGACAAGGATTATAGCGTTCTTAAAGCAGTTGTATCATAGGTAAATTAGTCAATCAACAAAAAAAACCCCACATACAATATAGATTAGCATCCTATACAAAGGCATCTGCTACTATGCAGGCAAGTAAATACTGATTTTATTAGATTCTTCATGTATTACTGATTTTACAGTAACTTGCTGCTATTAGTTTTGATAGAAGCTGTATCCTGATTTATAAAACTTGTTAAAGAATGCCCTTTGATGTGCAATTTATATCTCCTAAACATGTCATAAAAGCACAGGCTAAAGTCCTGAAGTACACATATATGGTGATTTCACAATGATGGCTAGTGAAATACTACCGCAATCACCCTCTCACTCTTCCTCCTGAAAGAAAGACGGGGAGAAAATACAATGAAAAAGGTTCATGGATTAGGATAAGAACAGGGAGATTGCTCACCAAAAACCATCATGAGAAAAACTGGCTCAGTATAAGGAAGATAAATGTAATTTATTGTCAGTTACTAACAAATTAGAGCAGTGAGAACTAAAAGCAAGTTAAAAACACTTTCCTCCCATCCACCCTCTTCTACCTACTTACCCTGAGCAGTGCAGGTGAACAGAGAATGGGGCCTGCGGTCAGTACATAACACTTTGTCTCTGCTGCTTCTTCATCACCACGCTCTGCCCCTGCTCCGGTGTGGGGTCCCTCTCATGGGATGTCGTCCTTTCTGAACTCATCTCACATGGTCTTCCCACAAGCTGCAGCTCTTCAAGCACTGTTCCAGCATGGCTCAGTACCATGGTGCCCACCCTTCAGGACTGCATTGCTCCAGCATGAGTCCCCACGGGTGGCAGCTCTCCCAGACCACCTGCTCCATCATGAGCTCCTCTCCACGGGCTGCAGTACTGGCCTGGAGCTTGCTTCTGCAGGGGCTCTCCATGCTCTGTGGCCTCATTCAGATCACATCCATTTGCTCCACTATGCCCCCTCTCCTGGGCTGCAGAGAACTTTGCACCTGGCGCGCCTCCTGCCCTTCTGCACTGACCTTGGGGTCTGCTGAGCAGTTTCTCTCACATTTCCTCACTCCTCTCTCCTAGTTGCTGCTGCACATCATTATTTTTCCTTTCTTAAATCTGCTTTCCCAGAGGCACAACAAGTGCCATTCATGGCTCATCTCTGGCCAGCATTGGGTCTCTTTTGGAGCCATTTGGGCATGGCTTTGATCTGACACAGTGCAACCACTGGACTATTCACAGAGGCCATCCCTACAGCTCCCCTTTACCAAAACCTTGCCATGTAAGACCAAATGTTTGCCAATAAAGCAATCATTTCCTATGGCACAAAAGAGCTGCAAGGGACAGATGAAGAATTTACAAGCAAACATGAATTTCACTGTGAATAATTTTCTTCTTTATACATTTTCACTTCTTATCAGGATCAATATAGTTATATGAAAGACAGCATGGAAAACAATGCAGAACTGCATTCATATTAAATACATTTTTTTCAGTGTTTTAAAGTACAATTCAGTTGTTTTAAATCAAATTTGAAGGCGTATCTTCAATATATTTCATTTTCTATAACATTTTGACTAGAAATAGCATTCAATATAACGTTTCCTTTAGCATTTACTATAAAAGAAACTGTAGCTTCCCATTATGAAAAATCTCCTGTCCATTCACCCCCATGAGTTGGTTAGTTTTCCCACTTAATTATACACTTTGTTATAATGACACATCTAACAGACATCTAATATAACTAAACCCACAGAATAGCTAAGTTTTAACCAATAGATATTGGTTAACTGTTTCAAAAGAAGATTCTCTCACTATATTCATACTGGTATACAACATCCTTGAAGTGATCTTCTAATATAAAAGGTATTTTTGCTACTCTCTAGAGAAGAACAGTGTACTGAAACACAGAATTTCATCCATAAATTTGTATCTTCCAAAACTACTTGTAATTTTTTTTAAATATTCAGAATTATTTTCCGGATTTGTGGAAGAAGTTCTGTTTTCATTGAAACTAATGACAAAAACATCACGTTTTCTTAAAGTCTTATCATTAAATCATTTGGAGAAATGTATCAAAAATGTCTGTCCCTTGTCACTAAAGGTTTTATGTTAATCTGCTATAACACATTGCAAAGAGGATAGAATATCTTCACATCTACATCAGTATAGAAGTGATTTATCCAATTAATTTGACTGTAAAGATAAGTAAGTAAAATAATGCAAAGAAAAATACCCTCCCAGGTTACATCATTCAATTCTTGAAATACATATAGCTTTTACAGAATGAGAAATCAATAGATCATTTTCAGGGAATCATACATATCAGTTTTGAAACTCTACAAACGTGCTTCAGTTAGATTTATGTCTCTACTTTATTATCTTATTTCAGATTCCTTTGGTTTGGATCATCTCACTTTTGTCACCTTGATAATGCTCAGACACTCCTTTATGAACAACCTTCCCAAAATACCAATGAGTACAAGATCATTACAAACAATGCCTGTCATGTCAGTCAGAGACTGGCTAGCGGGAAATGAACTATTCAATTCCTTTGATAAATTTGCAAATCTCACTACAAAAAGTATACAGCCTTTCCAGAGTTCATTCAAGCATTTTTATTTATTTACTTGCTTTACTTCTTTGTTGCTGTTGTTTATTTATATGATCACTATTTTACCTTATTAAGACAGAAGTAAGAAATGTCTAAAAAAGCAATGGCATCAGCTAGTTCGTGTCAGAATAAATGCAGTGCTAAAACCTTTCTGTAAAGCAGAGATGCACAGATGTCTTTATTGTTATTTGCACCACCAACTTGCTACATGGATGAGCAGTTATTTAAACTACTCTCATGCAAGATTTGCATAATCATTTCTAAGGGAATTGAAAATTATTGGTTTAAAAATAGTTCCATTTGTTAAATTCAAACACAAATAGTTTGTTTCTTTGTTTGGGTTTTTTTTTTTTTTTTGTTTTTTTTTTTTGGTTTTTGGTTAGGTTTGGTTTGGTCTTGCATATTTATTTTGATAAGATTATGTTGTTTGCTTTCACATTCAAACAGCAATTTGTCATTTGAAAACTTATACTAGCATATTCATAAATTCAGTGAAAGCTCCTTAGCTTCTGTATTGTTTAGACATTCCCTGAATACTACAGTAATAAAGTTTAGCACTTAGCTAAAAGGCTTGTTATATTGCTGGCAATATTTCAGTAGGTCAATAAAACAAGGAAATACAGGGTAAGTCAATAACTTTAACAATGTCAATTTGTTTGCATGCCAAACCTCCAAGTCAATCAAATGTGCATGCAAATAGCTCTATTAAATCTAATATGGACTGAGAAGAGAAGATACTTAACTGTATACTGAAAATTGAAGTTCTTTAATTATCTGCACAAAGTACATCACTATCAGCATAAAAAATACAGCTAATGCTCAGTGGTAACAATCAGCTGTTTAACCAATGACAATAACACTAAGTTTCTTTTAAGATTTATGGTTCTGATTCAGCCAAGTGCCTAATTTCATGTCTAAATTCAACCAAAGCATAGCCCGTTTAAAAATAATGGAGCAAGTTATATTGCTGTTACAAAAGATAAATGCTTTTCAAACTCTGTATTCATTCAGTTCTTGTCATGAAGGAATACACTTTCTTTTCTTTTGATTATATATCTTGTCAATAAATGAACTTTAGAAGTCAGTTTGGATAAGCATTTAATCACTGTCTAAATATAATCCTCAATCCTTTGTGTGAATCTATGGTAATGTCAATACCAGCATCTTTGGAAACTCATCAGAGAACTTTGAAAAAAAGGACTTGATGCACTTAATGAAAAAGTGAAAGAGAGGAAGGTAATGGAAGATAAAAGAATCCCTGCTTATACTCTTCATTCTATTGTTTAAAGATAACCTGACTAGCTTTTGGGTTTAGACTTTCTTTCATTGCTGAGAAAGCAGTTTCTGAGTCTGAGATTCTGCTCGCATATGAAAAGCAGCAGAAAGCATGAAAGCGACATAAGTCCATTCTAACACAAAGGAAGCAGGCAAAAATAGCTATTGTAGGGCGACTATTTTAAAGACACAATGATCATCTTTCTAAAAAGCTTTGTGCATTTCCTTACAACTTATCCTGTAGGAATGCAGTTATCTTCAATATCTTTGTCAATGACATCAATGATGGGATTGAGTGCATCATCATCAAGTTTGCCGATGTCACCAAGCTGAGTGGTGCAGTTGACATGTTGGAAGAAAGCGATGCCATCCAGAGGGACCTTCGCAGACTCAAAAGGTGAGCCCATGTGAACCTAATGAGGTTCAACACAGCAAAGTGCAAGGTCTTGCACTTGGATCGAAGTAATCCCAGATATGTATACAGACTGGGAGAAGAGATCCTTGAGTAGCCCAGCTGAGAAAGATCCGGGTATCGTGGTGGATGAAAAACTGAATATGAGCCAGCAGTGTGCTCTTGGAGCTCGGAAGGCCAATGGTATCCTGGGCTCCATCAGGAGAGGGGTGGCCAGCGGGGACAGGGAGGTGACTGTCCATCTCTACTCTGCCCTCGTGAGGCCCCATCTGGAGTGCTGTGTCCAGGTCTGGGGCCTCCAATACGGGAAAGATGTGGAGCTTTTGGAGAGGGTCCAGAGGAGGGCCACAAAGATGATCAGAGGGTTGGAGCACCTCCCTACGAGGACAGACTGAGGGAGCTGTGCTTGTTCAACCTGGAGAGGAGAAGGCTGCAGGGAGACCTCATTGCGGCCTTCCAGTACTTAAAAGGAGATTATAAACAGGAGGGGAACCAACTTTTCAAAAGGGCAGGTAGTAATAGGACACAGGGGAATGGTTTTAAGCTGAAGGAGTGGAGGGTTTAGATTAGACATCAGAGGAAAGTTCTTTACTGAGGGAGTGATGAAGTGCTGGAACAGGCTGCCCAGAGAGGCTGTGGATGCCCCGACCCTGGACGTGTTCAAGACCAGGTTGGATGGGGCCCTGGGCAACCTGGTTTAGTAACGGACATGGAGGTTGCTGGCCCTGCCTGTGTCAGGAGGGTTGGAAACTGATGATCCTTGGGGTCTCTTCAACCCAGGCCATTCTATGATTCTGTGATTCTATGAATATTAAATGAATATAAAGTCTACAGTGATAGTTATTTTTCTTCAAAATAAAAGGTAATAAAAGCAGAGTAGAAAAATAATCTTGAAATTTTCCATACAAAGGAAGAAAGCCTATGCTTCATACTGCAGGAGCATTCTGAAAACACACTGTATTTTGATAATTTAGAAATAGAATTAATACTGAAGAAATTAGGACAAAAAACACAACACTGGAATGTTACACTGGTACATATAAGGTTTTTACTATTTTCATGCCATTGGTAAAAATAATAAAGAGTACAAAAGAAAAACAAAGAGAAAAAAAAAAAGACATGCAGACAAGCATGTTCACCAGCGCAGCTGTCTAAAATGAGAGAAAACAAGGATGCAACAGTATTTTTGTCATTCTAATATTAGCAGCACTTTTCAGTACCTCTTACCTCCAAAAATGTTATTGAAAAACTCCCTTTGATACATGGGGCATCCACATAGACTTTAGAACCATCTTTGGAAATACGTTTTGATTTTTGGGTGGTTCTGTGTGGAGCCAGAAGTTGGATTTGATTATCCTTATGGGTCCTTTCCTACTCAGGATATTCTGTGATTCCATGATTGACTGGAGAAGGATGATAAGAATGTCAGGTGTCAGTTGTCTGTCAGGGGGCAGTGATTAGCTAAAATGCATATGTTTAGCTTTACATACTTGAATAATCTCACTGGACAAAGTTAAAGACATCCTTCATTTGTTGAAAGCTTTTGGGAACAATTCATTCAAGCACTGGGGGAATTTTCAAAAGCAATTTAGGCAACTAAATCATACTGAAATCACTGGGAGTTATACTTAAAAATGGTCTTGGAATTTGGCCTGTCTCAGTTTAAGCCTTTTTGAAAACTAGGGGGACACACTGCAGGTCAGATCTATATCTGTACAAAAGCATCTACGTGTCATGCAACTGCTTGCAAACACACCTAATCAAAAAGTAGTAACTACAAAAAATTTTACTTGATCACCATCTTAAGGCTTGTAGGTACCCATATTTGCCCTACGTTTCTACTAACATGCTGTGTACATCCAGAGCAGCTGCATACTTCACAGCTCACTGACAATTATTAACTAGTTGTTGCTGTTAGATGGACATTGCAATTTTTCATTTTGCATATACACTGAAACAGAATGAGGGAAAAAAAAAAAAGGAAGATCTGTTGAGTTTTAGTTCAATCCAGGGTTGCAGTGCTCAGGATGCAGGGAAACTAGCTCAAATACTTCTTTCTGCATGAGTCACCCGAATCTCTGATGCAAGTGTGCTCTCCAATGAACTGCAGAGTATTTCGGAGATAATGACTAAATTTTCTAATTCTACTATGTTTAATTTTTCAGTATGCATACGTAATTAAATATTTATTAAATAAAATTGACTTATGCAATCAGAATGACTTTAGCTTTCTAATAGGAGAGACCTCAGTGACAGTTTCTTTTCCAACGAATGCTTATGAATTTCATATTGAAGAATTTCCTTGTGAGGAATTATTGAAGCAAAATACTAGACTGCAGTTCTTATTATTCCTCCTTAATCAGTAGGCAATAAAGTCATGATTGTTGTTTTTGACTCAATTAATATTAACTTATTTCATACAAAACTGAAAATTTCAACAAGTCTGTCAACCATTACTGTATTCTATAACCATAAGTATTCAACCACTCAGCTCAATGATTTTGTTGGAGGTAAAGATGTCCATAGAGATGTCCACAGACGACAAGGTACATATTTCAGCTTTTCATGTTCAAAAAAATTCATGTTCTACCTACTGAACTTTAACTATGTGATATAACACAGTCTTGTCTCATATTTTCATACAACAAATACTAAGACTCAGAAGATTTTAATTCATAAAGCCCTGATGGAGAAAAGTATTTCTTGACAAAAGACTATGCTATTTACTGGGACATACATGAGGCCTGCACTGAAAGTAATGCCTCCTATTTTATTATGTTGGTCCACAACATCAGAGGTGGATGTTGGTGGTATGGCAGTAGAGGTTGAACATTCTCACCAATATGCCATTACATGTTGTTGCTGTGTGACAGATGGAAGCAGATGGACAGTCTGACACAATGGTGTCTGACATGGAAGTGTTTATGAAACAAAGGTGTGGAATTGAATTCCTCCATGTGGAAAAAACAGCACCCATTGACATTCATTGATGTTTTTGGTGAATGTTTATGGAGACCAAATAACTGATGTGAACACAGTGAGGTGGTGGGTAGTAACATTTCAGCAGTGGCAAGAGTGATGTGAAAGACGAGCCACATTCTGGATGGCCATGCAGAACTGTCACACCATGAAATGAAGAGCATCTCAATCAGCTCATCATATGAATTGGTGTGTTATGACCCTTTAGTACAGAACTGAATATTGGCTTCAGTGCATTTGAAAGAACGGTGGCAACATTGGGATATCACAAAGTTTGCTCCAGGTGAGTCCCATGGATGCTCACACAGGAACAGAAAGAACACAGTATATGAGTTTGTCAGGACCTATTGAACCAATACAAGGCTGAAGGTGACAGTTTCCTGGATCACACCATTACCAGTGATAAGACGTGGTGTCATCACTATGAGCTGGAGTCAAAATGGTAGACCATGGAGTGGAACATGTGAATTCCCCATCACAGAAAAAGACACAGCTCTCAGTGGGTAAAGTGATGTGCATTGTCTTTTGGGATAGAAAAGAGGTGATCCTTCTGGATTTCCTGCAACCCAGACAAATCATCAACTCTGACTGCTACACCATGATTCTGACTAAGCTGAAGACTCAAACTTCCATAGTCAAGCCAGAGAAGACAACCTTTCTCTTGAAACATGATAACACATCAGTTTGAAGACAGTGGAGCACTTTGTGGACTGTTCTACCACACCCACCATATTGTCCAGATTTTGCACCTTCTGACTTCCATCTGCTTGGGCCAATGAAAGATGGACTGAGTGGGCAACATTTTCCTAGCAATGACACCACCATAGCAGCTGTGAAACACTGGGTTTCACCACCACTGGTGCAGATTTTTATGAGCGCAGCATGCAGGCTCTTATTCATCGCTAGTAAAAATGCAGAGCTAATGGTGGTGACTATGTTAAAAAACAGTGTTTTGTAGCTAAGAATTTTCTCTGTCAAATAGTGTTATTGTGCTCTTTCTACCTGTTGTAGTTTCCACAGAAAAAAAAAATAGGAGGCATTACTTTTGGAGCAACCAAAATTAAACAGATGGGTAAGACTTTAAGCATGGTCTTGTCTTCGGCAATTCCCATTATCAGCTTCGTGCCAGCCAGACATTTGGGATTCCATTCAGGTTCTTTCTTTGTCTTTTTAATAATTTCTCTGGACAAGGTGGAAAGTGGAAGGATGCTGTTTCTTCTAGGCACCATGAGATCCAAGCTTTGCAGAAAACTGGTCTTGTAGACTGGCTTCAGCCATCCTGTTCTCTTCCTTATACTACATATGACACTATTACCAATAACAACCATACCGAACACTTACTGTCCTGATAAGATCCACATTCAATTGCTTAACAGCTGAGTTTATGTCGTAGGGGTGCACTCTGGAATGTACTTTAAGATCTTGCATTACAAGTGCACACTCAGAGCTTATTTTACCTGCATGCCCCTCTGATATTGTCCAGGTTCCTTTGAAAGAAAATCTAGATTCAGAGGAGGGCAGGGAACTGGTACGCACTAACCTGCAACTGTAATCACCACCAGGGGCTACCACTGAATTTGCTTAAGTGAAAGAGGGCCTAGAAATAGAAAGGAAGCAGAAAAAGGGTAAGTTGAAGAACTGCAGATGCTAAGAAACACAGAACTGATTAAAGTCTTTGGAAGTATAGCAGGTGACTTAAAAAGGTTCATAGCAGAAATTATGTCTACTTATGAACAGAAAGTATGTCTGTCATCTCCATATTGTTGGGCAGTACCATTAGATTCCCAGTATAATACTGAGTAAGAAAAAGGAAAGTAGTTATCAGAGTGCACTAAGTAGTTATCAGGCTGTACTACATGAAAAATGTGCTATATGAAGTTACACTAAAAGTGTTGAAAGACAGCCATGTTCATGCTAGTGTTTCAATGACCTAAAATGGAAAGAAACCATCACACCACAGAGTCGCAATGAAAAGAGCAGAGCAGATCAAAGCACTTCAGAAACTACAAAGCATGGAGATCAGCTAGAAGATGAGTCATAACAAAGGATATAATGGGCTGGACTGTAAGCACACTGCATTTCTCCCTAGGAAAGGAGAGTGGTATGGATAACCGGTCTTTAAGACGCTTGTTCTGAAACATAATTCTCTCTATTGAACACTGTGTAGCATTTTAATTGTTCTCTGTGTTAACAGGGTGATGGATTATTAAAACAGAAATTCCCTTCTGTAGATATTACCACATCATGAGAATAAAAGCTGCGGTATCATCACTGTTCTTACAAAAAATGTGCCTACATTTATAACACCACAATTGTTCATTCTCCATATGAAGGAAAAAAAAGTCCAGGCAAAGACTGAGTAAGACGTGAACAATGTCACTGGCAAATCTCTCCAATTAGAAACAAACAAAGAAAAAATGATGGAGCACCTCATTTTGCATGTTTGATTAAGTTATCTTTGACTGTATTTTGATCATGGATAAATACCATTGTACTATAGTCATAATAAGTAGCACTAATTCATTTTGAAAAAAAAATAATGAAAGGAATTCAAACCTTTGAATTAGACCTCAGCAAACACTAAATAGCTTGTAAGTCAGAGGTAATTGCTTTTGTTACAACTTTATCACATTTTTTATTCATACAAATTGGAAACTGTATTAGCATTTGGAGGAAGTTAGGTTAGCTTTACTCAGTTCTCTCGCTGTTGAAAGGAAATATGAAATGAAATATCTCCTAAAGCTTTCTTTTCAGTACACAAACTAAATGAAGTGTAATTTTCTGATAATTACCTTTACCAATACGATATACCTAAATTTTCAGTATCGGTACACTGTAATTTGGTATCTATGCCTTTGATGACAAATTGCATTTTCTTTTAATAACCTTTATTCTGTCACGCCATAAGAAGACTACCTAGTACATCTGAATATTCAGGCTTCTATGCTTACTTATGTATGAGCATCTTCAGCACTGAATGCAGCAGTGGAAAAAATTGTACATGATGGCAGTATATCTGGTGACCTACATTTTATCTCAACATCAAGATATGCCCTGATTATTTACAAACTGCATCTAATATTTACTTTCCATCCCACAGTAATAACTGCAGTATTTATCTTTGCCTAGATGCTCTTACATGAGAAAAATTTCATGAAATATTTACATGAATTGTTTTCTTCCGCATTATAAAATTTCATTGATGTTACCTTTTTTTGTCCGAGAATCTATTTTCTCATAAAAATAAATGGTCTTCAAATGTGTCTCTGAAATGGGTTAGGAATTGTCCACCACAGAACAGTTCCTGCTTACAAAGGGAGCATTTTTAATCACATTGGTAAAAACACAAAGATGTTAAGGAGATGACTAACTAGGAGACTTAGTAAATATCACTCCCATGAGAACTATTTGGTTGCTAACATGAAAAAAATGTGATGTACTTGTTCAGTACTCAATAGTTTAACTGCAGAGGTCCCCCTTCCACAGCTGTCAGGGTTGCAGATTGGTTTTGTTCTCCTCTCCCCTTCACATCAGGCACTAGTCCCCATTCACCTTCACAGAAGCAGCATTAAGGAAATGTCACCCTAGGAGTATTTTTAGAAGAGATACCATGATCTCATGTCTACTTAATCATAAAATATATTAAAAAGTTCTTTACCATATGGAGATTGGACAGAGCCATCAGTGAAAACCTAAGCACTGTCATTTTCTTTTACATTTACTCACTTACTAGAATATCCAAGTTTTCAATATGATCATCTTTCTGGGGACATTTGCACATTTAACATTGAAAAATCAATTTCATTTTAAACATATCAACTCCATTAGACTCAAACAAAGTTACAAACATTTCCCTGACAACATTCTACTGCTTACACAAGTTTCAGCAAAAGGCAGAATTTGAAGTTGTAACCATCTCAGGTAAACCACCTGGATGCCTCATTTGCATAAAGCCACCTAGTGATAGCAAAACCAAAAGCTGATTAAATAGCTACCTGACATTAAAGGAAAAGGAGATAATTCAAGTTACAATTAGTCAGATGTGAAATAAAACCCACAAAGGCAATAGGGACACTAAGGTAATTTTTTTTTTTCCCCACTTGATGTTCATGAAATGTGAATTTTGGCTAGTACTTTAAACATACCCGAGAGAGTTAGGGACTCAGATCCAAGTGAATTTCTTCATCCTGAATATAATTAGATTAAATCCCTTAGGCTATTTTGGAAAGTTTAATCTTGATGTTTTAGCTTAAACTACAGTCATTGAATATATAATAGAAGTTGCCTGAAGACATGACGGTGTTCTATTCAGCTAATAATGGACTCAAGTCTGAAAATAAATGTCCATGGATTATTTAAGAACCAGAGGAATCTCATCTTTCGTTACTGTAATGTAGAAATAGGCATTTAACCCCAAATCG
The DNA here is from genome assembly GCA_013396635.1 of Penelope pileata. Taxonomy (NCBI): domain Eukaryota; kingdom Metazoa; phylum Chordata; class Aves; order Galliformes; family Cracidae; genus Penelope; species Penelope pileata. Next base: position 402,665 of record WBMW01001276.1, on the reverse strand, counting down.
TTATGTACTTGATGTATAAAATTCTAATAGCTTTATCCTTCATAGAATCATAGAATCATAGAACAGTTCAGGTTGGAAGGGACCTTAGAGATCATCTTGTTCCAACCCCCCTGCCATGGGCAAGGACACCTCCCACTAGACCAGGTTGCTCAAAGCCCCATCCAGTCTGGCTTTATCCTTCTCCTCCAAATATTTACAAAACACTCCAAATAGAAATGAAATAACGTAATCTTTTTTGGGGGAAATGGATGGCATTTGATGAAAAAATAAACTGCAAATTTCACACTGCAAATTACAAGTCAGTTATTATGGAGATTTATCATTTCCAGACAAAAAAAAAAAGAAACATAGGCTGTTTCTGGACTGAACTCCTGAGGTGATTCCTTTAACCAAAAAGTTTGCATTTATTAGGAATATTTTTTTTGTTTCCTTAGTGATTATATTTTACTTTTGGAACCAAAGGGAAACCTCAAATTTCTTGGGCAAAATCTAACTCCCAAAAGTTAAAAAAAAAAAAAAAAAAAAAAAAACCTTCAAGGATTTNCCCAAAAATTAAAAAAAAAAAAAAAAAAAAAAAGCTCTCAGTGACTTAACTAATAATTTTATCTCTAATATGCCAACTCAGTTCTAATTTATCCAGCTTAGAGATCAATTTCACATGAACTATTCATTTTTGCAATTGAACCACTCCCTCGTCCCTCCTAAATCTTTATATTTCAGGTAGAAATCACAAAGGAATAAGTTTTCTTTTACAATTTGCACTGTTTCTTCCTTCTTGTTCAGCAATGAAAAGCATCATGATCTCTTCTAGTAGTTCAGAACTTTTGCTTTGATTTTAATTAGAAATAGATAATATCTGATACATTTGTTATTTGAATTCTCTCCTCTTATTGTCAGCTACCTATGCTGTTCTGTCATCACCAAGAGTCTTGACTCAAGTGAGCCGTCTAACAGGTTCGTTAGAAATGAAGTTATAGTACAAGTCCAATCCACCTCCTTTAGGTTTTTAGTGACACTAGTGGAAACAATAGAATATAGTTAGGAAAATGCTCATACTTTGGTTTGAATCACACAAGAGGCACATGCCTGTTCAAGAACACATGGTAATTAGCGTGCAAAAATATGTAGTATAATCTGGTCATAATGAGTTTCAGAAAACTAACTTGGTTTATTGATATAAGAAACTTTTTTTCTCATTACTTCAATTTCTAATAGGTTACTCCTTGTATTATGTTCTTACCTGCACTGGTTTGTTGAAAATGATTAATCAGTGATAATCCGCCAGGTTGCTTTGCCACTGTCTTCCCCCTTTTAAAACAGTACAGCATAAAATCTGCCCTGGGGACTGCCTCCCTTTCATCGTGCGCTTGCTAAGATCCCACACTGACACTAGCAGCTGCATGGATAACAAATGATAATTTGATTGTTCAGTCTCGTTACAATAATTGCAGATGTTGGTGGGTTTTTTGGATGCACCTACTTAAGTGCTAGCAGTTTAAGTGTGTTTTTGAAATGAATTTGTTGATCATGCCTCCATTTTTGGAGAAGTCTCAGACCATGGAAACTGTTGGATGTATCATTCCTTTAGCCTTCCACACGAAACCAAACAGTACAACAAGGTCCAGGAGGAAACTTCATGCAATCCACCTGTTGGTGGGCATTAGCTCAAGGTACCAGACTAGAGCCAGAATAAAATAAAGCCCACGAAACATGCAGAGATGGTGAGTCCTCAGTATCATCTAGTTTATTCTATAGCTTTTTTGCATCATACTCTCTAGTCATGGCTTCACTTGGATCTGCTGCTTCCATAAATGATTTATCACATAGAGTTCTGCAACACATTACATCTTTAAAATGAAACAACAAAACAAAACAAAACAAAAAAATCTTATAGGAAAATAGCGAAGGTCATGATTACAAAAAGGATCACTGTTACAAAACAAAAGAATCAACTATGAAGAAATAATTAAGATAGACTTTAAAATAATATTTCATGTATAGACTATATATATATCTTAAGAGAAGAAAGGATCTCCTTTACTCACCGTACAGAAAATTCATGTTTCTAAATGGAGATAACTTTATAGATTAAAATCCTATAACTTTTCCTCATTTTTTTCCATTTTTTCCCGCCTATTCAAAATCCAGAAAACTTTCTTTGTAAATTGTCCTCATTTACGTTTTCTACATTCAAGTAGCATTTATAGAAAGTTGAGTGTGACAACAGAACAGTAGAATTACACTGCAGCAGCAAAACCTTGGAGAGTTTGAGTGTAGCAGATGCTGGCCTCTTGAAGACCACATCTAACAGTATGGAATATGGATGAAGAGGACAGAGAGACATGGGATCAAATTGGTCTGTAAGCATATGTGAATACAGCCTGTGCATGCCTGGTTGCACTTCTGTCATATGTATCAAAAAATTTGTGTATATTGCTCCCTCTAAGAGCAAGACCAGGCCAAAGAGGGTACAAGCTGTCTAAAGATTTCTAAGAGCACTGCACTACTCCCTTCAGCTTTGTTTCTATGCTGTTGTGATCTGTGAGCCTTTGAGAGAATGTGTGTACACTGAAACAGCATGGAAAATGTTCAAAAACCCACACAAAGACATTTGTCAGAGTGAAGAGAACTGTTAAGCACTGCCATACAGAGAAAAGCTGCTTTAAGAAGGATGTGAGTATGCTTCAATAGAGTACTGAAGTGCAGCTTGATGTCCATGCTGCTGAGACCCTTGACAGCTAAAGAGAAAACACTTTGCTGTTACAGAAGCTTCTAGCTCCGAGTGGGTTTTGTGTTTTTTGTTTGGTTGGTTGTTTGGTTTGGTTTTTTTGTTTGTTTGTTTTCAGTTATTTGGAATTGAATGATTCCACAATTAAAGGGGATGGATAAGCAGTCTGATAATGAGACTTTTAATGATAATGATAACTTTTAAAAACTGTACACTTCTGTATGACTCATGCCATGGCAATGTGAAAATAAGGCAACTCAATGGTCAAAAAGGATTCCACATACAGCAAGCAAGATACAGCTTCCCAAATGGCACACAGGTGACCACTGACGTGTAACAGTCTTTGCATCTTTGCATTAAAATCTCCAGTATTGCATTAAAATTGACAGTATTTAGAAATGGACTTGCATGAGTTGAAAAAAAAAAAAAAGGAATTCTGGATTTATCAGATCTAAAGGAGGAAGTGACACAGAGGGTCATTTCCTGTTAAAGTACGATGGGAAGAAATGGGTATATGCAAGACTGAATTTTGTTTAAATGAGCTTTAAGCAACAACCCCAGAAGATTTTAAAGCATGGGTGTCCAACTTTTTGGCTTGCCTGGGCTGCACTGAGTGAAGAGGAATTGTCTTGGGCTGCATATGAAATATATTATATAGTTAATGTATATAGCTAACAAAACTTACTTTTTTATATATTTTTATTAAAATAATAAAAAAAATCCATAAAAACATCGAACTAGTGGGATATTTGACTTTGTTTTTGTGAAAATAATGCAGCTGTCTGGTTTGATGGAAGTGGTTGCAATTCTCAGTGAGTTCACAAGCTTTTCTTCAGAGATTTTGGATAAATTTTTACTCTTCCTGAGCTTCATCCTTGAAAACAGTTGTTCACAAACGTATGCACTGCCAAAAAGCAATGACGTGAGTAAGGCGTGACTGTGATACAAGGAATATTTTTCTCTAGAAATATAGGTCTTATAAAAGTCTAGCAAAGAGACACAATAAAGTTTTCTCTGAATTTAATATCTGATTGCAACTCTGTACAATCCATTGAAAATTTGCAGGTAATATATTTCTGTCAACTGAAAATTGAGTCACAAATATACCAAAAAATTGACAATTTTTCTGCAATCTCAAATTCTTTTATCAAAACAGAAGGCAAGGCTGCATGTTTTTCACGATTCACAGGATTATGTGTAGCCAATGCATCAAAATGCATTAAATTATTTGCCATTATTTGTCCTCACTCCAGCTCTGACAGTGCTAGGTGCTGAGTGATGAGTGTGGGACCGGGGTTGGGCTGGGCTGGGCCAGGATGGCTCAGCAGTAAGGGGCAGGCCACAGTAGGAGCTGTTCCAGGCCGCATGCAGCCCACAGGCCGTGGGTTGGTCATGCCTGTTTAAAAGTGTATATTCCTGGGGGAACAAGGTCACAGAGTGTGCCACTACTGTTGACGTTTAACAGCTCAACTGCAAAATACATATATATAGACCATAATAAGGCATGCAAAATGGAAAGTGACTAAAGAACAAGGCTGTACAACCCCCAGAAATTCCAAACCTGATACTGAGAAAAGGTAACATCACTTTGAGTGGCAAAAATTGCATAGCTGCTGTAGATTACTGCTCCATTTCTTGAGATTGTGATCGTTTGGAAAATAGACAGGAAATGAAAAGCACATTTTGCAAGTATTTGACATGATAGAAAACAGTATATGGTGTATTACAGCAGAAGATGAGAATCTGAGTACCAGATGCTTTCTACAGGTCACTCAGAAAGCAATAGGAAGGTCAGTCAGCAGATAACATGCCTGATTCTGATGGCAAAAGCAAATCAAAAGAAAGACAACAGCAACCTGGTAATACTTAATGACTGTACAACATTCCAGAATAGAGACAGTAGGATAATGAGGAAAGAAATAAGGATAAAAACTCTGTTTCCTGATTTGATGAAATGCTGTGAGGCTACTCTAACTTCATAAATTTCTGAATTTACAGCTCTTGTAATACACTGACAATTTTTCCAGCTCCTTTAAGAGTGAACCTCCGCATTTCACATTGTCAGATGGTTGTTGATGTCATCTGTGCAGTCCCATTTATTAGCATGCTCCTTACTCCATTTGTTGCATTTTTATCCTGTTCAATACAAGACTGTCAGAGTAAGCAAATGTGCTAAGGCTGAAACTACCCTCTGGATGGTACGGTCACTCTATCATTGAAGCAACTAGCGGAGTGCTGGCTGATGCTTAGGCAAGGCTTAGGACTTCCCCTCTATGCATCATGAGTACAACTTACCCTTCATTTTACTTATATCTATATGAGTAATAAATCATAGTTCCTTTACAGCAATAGAACTCAAGACCATTTTCTCATTTAATAGCTTTCATCTTTATGATGTTCTATATAATGGATATCACTGTACACTAATGAGTTTGCCAGCATTATCAAAAGATGTATCACCATCTACATAGTTCCTTTTTATCCCTGGAAAGACTGCATGAATTTATCAGTTTTATAACTTCTCTTCATTTATAAGGATTATATAGATTAAAATTAATAGTTCTTTAAAAATACTTTGAACTGTTCTTCCTCTTTAATAATGTTCTTAACACACAGTTATCTTCATGTTTTCTCGTTAGTAGAAATATACTGTGTCCCAGTCTATAGTATTCATATGGAGAATGTGACCACACATAAAATTATTTAATTTTAAAAATAGCATTAAGAACTGATCTACAGAATACGGGAATTCATTTATTTTAGTCACAGGATATTAAAGTCCATGCCTTAAATGCAATATTAAAAATAATAGAATGAAATTCTCGTATATGTATTTTAGAATTTTCCAATGTTTCTGTAAGGATACAGGACAAGCTTTTCTTTTTTTTTTTTTTTTTTTTTTTAAAAACATNTTTTTTTTTTTTTTTTGAACAAGAGATATGAAATGTATCAATACATGTGAAGATGATTCTTCTGCAACAGATCTTTAAACAAGGATCTTTGCTTTATTTGAAAAAAACAGTAACAATAAAGTCCACAATAAAATAGATATATTGAAAATGATGTTGTAGATTAGAAACTTATTTTAGGTATTGTAAATCTTTTGTTTAAGAATGCTATCAAAACTAGCAATAGAGATTTTCTACTCTCAATAGCATAGCCTGAGGGAAGTTTGCAAATGCATGATCAGTGAGCCAAAAGTTGTCGAGTATTTGCTGACAACATCTTGTAAGATTGCAAAAGAAATGGTTTACATCACTGACATTCTTGAGAGATACCTTGACAATGTTCTGAGTTTTTGCATAAAACTCTGATTTCCACACCAAAGATAGAAAAAACAAACAAACATTATGTTGCTGGGGAAAAAAAAAAAAAAAACAACTATAAGCCATATGGTATGTAAAACATTTTGGAAAATATTTTGAAGTTTTTTATGAGTTTTTAGCACAATTCTTTGCTTTGTCTTCCATTCTGCACAGATTTCATGCATGCTCAATTTTATGTACAGTTAATGGCTCCTTTGCTTTGCTCCTTCATGAAAAGTTATCTATAAAGACCTCTGTGTGCTTACAGCTTTAGGAAATACTGTTGCATAAGGGGTAAACTGCAGCTATGATCATTCATACTATCACTTCTCTCCTGTAACTGCCATTGGTTAAGAAATTCCTATTTAAGTAGGTAGATTCGGTAAGCTTTTTCTTGAGAAAAGACTATGAGATGGGAGACTGTGTTCCCTTTCTCTGAGCGTCTCAGATTCAAAAAGATATTTACGTGCTTATATTTAACCTGAGCTGCACTTTCAGTGGTTAATATCCACAGAATGGTTTCCCTAATTTACCTATCTTAATTGCTAGCTACTTAGTTTTCTAAAAGATTATACTTAGGAAACCCAATTTGAGTTGTCATACATGCCCAGAGTGCATGGACTGCTGTGCAAAAAATAATTAATGAGATATTAGCAAGCACTGAAAGAATCCAAATCTGCAGCCTACTCAGGGTACCCCAATCCAAACTGCTACCCAGAAGAAGACTTCTCTAAGCTACAAAGCCATTTCTATTCCTTTTCCCTCCTTGTTCACTTAAATCTGAGATACATGCGTCTCCTCAGCATTTCCTGATTACTGCCTTACACAGTGGAATTTGGCATGTATCTCAGGTCTGTCATACTGATTTTTGGAGCCAGCCATCTACTTCCATCCCAGCAATAGAATGGCTAAGATCCAATGTTTCCATTTTAGAATAGAACTCTGTTTACTGTTTTAATGACTTCAACATTACAGGTGAAATAAGGCAACAACAGAAGATAAGAAAGAGATTTCTCCTTTACAAAGAACATTAAAGAACTAGGCAGTCAACTCTGGAAGAAGAAAGCATAGTCACAATGGACCTTATATTGACTAAGGGGGCTCCCAAGACAGCTAAGACTAAGCAGAAACTACCCGCTGTTTTTTCCAAGTGCAAGGGAGGAAGGTAATGAAATGATGATTTAAAAACAACTTTTCCTTTCTTTATTAACAAAAACATTCCTCAAAAGTTTAAGCTGATACATTTGTAATGTCACAAAGATAGTTACTGCCTACTTTGCAAGGCAAAATATATATGGAAAATAGTCTTTTTGCCTGAATTTCCAGGAGTGTTTCAGGATAAGTAAATATTTACATTCACAGAAAATTTTAATCTATCCATAAACATTTCAGCAGAGTATTCAATAAGAAAAAGCTATACAACAAAATTTGAAGACCACAAAATGGGTACCAATCCCTGTCACAGCCTACTTTAGTGCTTGCAACAGTAATGCTAAATGAAGACTGGAATCTTTGCCCTTAGGACAGTTATTCCCTATTGGGTAAAAGCACTCAGGATGCTTCAAGTATAAATACAACAGTAACAGCATTTTCAAAAAAGGTACTTGTGATAATGATAGACAGGTAAGAGCACATAAAGCAGATCACACTCCTATGTTCTTTCTCATAAAAATCCTATTTTAACACATAAAGACCTAGCCATTTCTCTGCTGCAAGACAGCTAGGCAGTGTGGACAGAGTGAGTGGTTTACGTAAGAAATTCTTGTGACAGGAAAATTCTCTATTTTCTTCGCAGTTTGAGAGATACAGGTAGGATTGTTACGATGATAGTTTATGCATGGCTTTTTGTGTTTGTTTTCTCATGTTAATATATTGCCAATAACATTCAGATGCACATAAAACAAATCCTTAAATGTGCTAACATTGCCAGCAGATTTTTCCAGGCTACTTTATTAACATCACACGTGGGATTTTTCATATCATAGAATCATAGAATCATCAAGGCTGGAAAAGATCTTCAAGGTCATCTAGTCCAACCATCCACCTACCACTAAGATTACCCACCTATCACTAAACCATGACCCTTAGTTCCACATCCAGACATGTCTTGAACACCTCCAGGGATGCTGACTCCACCACCACTCTGGGAAGCCTGTTCCAGTACCTGATGACTCCTTTGGAGAAGAATTTTTTTCTAATATTCAACCTGAACCTACCCTGGTGCAACTTGAGGCCATTCTGTCTAGTCCTATCGCTAGCTACCCAGGAGAAGAGGCTGACCTCCACATCACCACAATCTCCTTTCAGGAAGTTGTACAGTGCAATAAGGTCTCCCCTGAGCCTCCTCTTCTCCAGAGTAAACAATCCCAATTCCCTCAACTGCTCCTCATAAGACTTGTGGTATACAAATATATCTTGAGATTCCTAGAGAAAAAGGAGGTTTTATAGATGACTGTATATACAAACAATGTATGTTGAGTATTTAGAATGAACATGTCTAGTACTTGACATCCATCTTGTTGATTTTATTGCAAACACTTTTCTTTCAGCTTCTTCTTTTTTCCTAATCCCTCCATTTACATTTTTTTTTAAGCCCAGTACAGTAAATGAGGTTGTACATGATTGAGTAAATATACTATTTTTTCTCACATTATAATTTCACCTTCCTTCGGAGACCTTGAGTATACTGCCCTTAAAATCAACTGTAACTTAAAACCAATTTGAGTAAAACAAAAGCAAAGTATTTTTCTTTAAAAATCATGTTTTCCTCAGTCACCTGCTTTGCTATCAAGGAATAAAGCAGAGAAAACGACCTAGTTTCACTGAGCACTTCCAAACTTGGTGAAATGTGGGATTTGCAGTCAGGATCTTAACTTTAGCTTTTCTGCCCAAAGACACTGTCAGAGATGAGTGCTGTGTTCTTATTGCAGGCACCTTCCACACCATAGCTAAATAAATACATGCTTTAGAAAAGCTCCTATAATCCAAGTACAGAAAATAAAAAATGGTGGAAGGAGAAATGAACACAAAAAGGTGAAATCATTTCTTCAAGATTTGCTGCCCAATTAAATTTACAGCAGTGCACAGAAACTACTATTCAAGCATATTCCAGCATATTAACCAGTAGACATTACACTCTTCTTTCAGGATATGCTCATATATATCATAAGACTAGTTGACTCTGAGCAATTCAAGATAAGAAGAGCGATGCCAAGATAAATTTTGTTACTTGTGCAAAATATAATTATTTCTCCACTACTCACATACAATCAATCAAACAAACTAAAATCACAGTCAAAATACAGTTCTTTGTTGTCATTTACATAACATTTATTCAGCTATTTATCTCTTGCATGAGTTTTCCCTTACCAAGAGCAGACAGCTTATATGAAAGTACACTAAATGAAAGTGATATACATTTAAATAAAGGAATTTTCTGAAAAGTAATTTACCCTTTGTACTTTACTAGCCATATAATTCAGTAGCTCTGGAGAGCTGTATGTAACAAATGCCAACCCTGTAGGGCTAAACAATAATTGTCATTCTTCTGTCTTAAAGATTGCAGCTATTATTTATTTATAGTATAATATACACAATTTGTCATTCACCTGTGACCATGACACCAATCACCTTTATTCTACAGTATAAAAGAAAACTCCTCTATGGAGAGATTTCTATGTGCTAATTACATGAAACCTTTAAAGCAACTGTTCCTTATAATGCCAATATAGTGAGGATGGTGAAGCCCTGGAAGACAACAACAGAACCTCACCTCACTGCAGTGTGTTCTAGCTCTGATTTCACTATGTCTTTGTGTCTCAAGTCCCCATTGAAAAAGACAGTGAGACTTTTCATCTGATGCTGGAGACATCTGTGATGGTTAACTTTTAGTGTCTCTTGGCATCGATTTACTCAAAGAACTGGAAAAAATGGCTCAGACCCAGGTCTGCAGATGACAGCCTGAGTTTCTGTTGCTACAGGGGTCTTGAAGGCCACACAGCTGTGGGCAGGTGTACATATCCACTGGAGCTCAACTTCCCAAAAGGTCAGTTATGCTCATAAGGCTTAATTCAAATGCGTATGAGGAGAGCCAAGAAAAGGTCATTCATCTTAGGCTGTGAAGTCTTCAATACTGTAAATTCTTCATGACAGGGAAATGTTAAAGCATGGTTCTCAGCTACTTCTTTACTATTCCTGCTCTGAAGATGAGACCCTGCAAGGTGATCTTGGAGGAAGGAAAACGGAAGGGGAAGACATTTGTCTCAGGACTGAACGATGCAGCCAGAAAGGCACTATTCTTTTCATACCTTTTTCAAAGACTTATAGATTTTGCTGCTGTATTGCATTTTAGCTGTAGATTTATCATTCCTACTGACAGATAGAGATCATTTACAACACTAAGATCACAGGTCAAATTCCATTATTAAACTACAAATCCAAAGCATTTTAGCCCTGGCTAGCCTACAGGAAATGTGACCTTCCAGTATCTAAGAATATGAGAAAAGTTCACTCCTTAGCATTCATACTTTAAATAACAATGAGCAGACTACACATTATGATTCTCCAGGTACTGACAAATGATAAAAAGACTGATTATTGCTATTCCTTTTTCTTCTTTTCCTACTGATTTGGCAATGGTAACTGTAGAAATGTCTTCGCATGTTTCATTGTCATCATTTTTAGCTTTTCCTTGTCTTCCTTTTTGGATAAGACTGGCCTAATTATCTGGTGATGATGATACATGTTCTGAGACTGAAAAGAGAAAGATCTGAGAGCTAAATAAATCAAGTGTTCTTTAACAGTGACTAGTACTGATATGGGCTATGAATCTCATATTTTGCTTCAACAATCAGCACTATGTTTCACCTCAAGCTCTGCTTAAGGTCATCCTCCTACAGTCTGAGTGAACCACAAAGTGGTCAGCAGCACACGTAATTCTTTCATCTGTATGTATTAAGAGTTTCAAGTAATCTTGCTCAGATTTTGTCTATTATTTAATCTCACAAACTTTCTGTTACTTAATGTCTTGTAAATCCTAAATTATTTTGATTCTTCCTAGTAGATTTGCTTGGGAAAGTAATTTGAAGTATCCTAGCTGGATATTAAGAACAGTTGTTTTGGTACTGCTCCACTTTGGTGGGGAAAAAAAAAAAGAAGAAGAATCAAAATAAAGAAAATAAACTTCTTCCAAATTTAGAGCCAGGCTTTAATCCACTGAAATGTATTCAGTGTTCTATATGTCTGAAATTCAGAAACACATTCAGGAGTGCTTATGTGATCCACCCTTGGTACATGGCCTGGTTAGCAACATTTGTTACAAGAGGAAAGTGAGTGTAAATGGTATAGGTGAATTGAATGAAAAGCCGTCTAGGCATGCACTTACCTAAATCTAAGTGAAATGTGTACAGCCATCAGCCAGTCTAAATAGTAACCTAGAAATTACAAAGACATCTGAAACATAGACGGAATCAGCTTGAAAAGGTACCTGCAGGAAGCTGTGAAACTGTAGCATGCAGAAAAGACTTGGAACAGAAACAGCAGCAGTCAGTCCCTGTTGGATGCTGCCAGCCGTCACCCTACAAGCATTGCAATCTCTTGGGGTACCTGGAGCAGTCTGCCCAGCTCAGGCAGTGAATGTCGGGTGCAGCACATGGATGCTACTTCACCAGTGTACGCAGGAGGTGAGGAGTGCACAGAGCTGGGGCATCCCACAGGAGGTGTGGGTAGTCATGGAATTATGATGTGTCCCCAAAGATTGAGCCTACTGGTCATCCACAGCACCAGGAAGGGGAGAGACATTTAACTGCATGATGCACATGACTAGAATGTTCTGAGATTAGCTACTTAACTGATCTTAATATTTAAAAAGGTGCTAAAAATCTATTGGTCCTTATTAACATTTTGTTAGTATCTAATATTGTGGTTAATCTGTGTTACTTACCTTGATCCAGAATGTAATTCACTAATTACGAGTTAACTACATTTTCTTAATAAATCAATAAGCTTCCTCAATACCAATTTGGTTTTAAATATGTGAGTGGAGCTATTTTACCACAAAACACACATGCACTACCTGGATAAGGTCCTACATCATACTCTTATCTCTAAATTGGAGAGAAATGGATTAAAAGGCAGAATTATATTCAGTGGTTAAAAAATTTGTTGGATGGTCACAACCGGAGGGTTGTGGTCAATAGATCTGCGTTTATAATGGAGGCTGGTGATGAGTGGTGGTCCCCAGGGGTCTGTCTTGGGGCCAGTGCTCTTAAACATCTTTATCAATGACCTGAACACTGAGATCAAGAACAGCCTTGTAAGAGACTGTTTCTGAACATTTTGTCTCAAAGCTTGCCGTGAGAACTCCTTCGTAACTCCTTCAAAGTTTGCCCACCTGCCTGCTGCCCGAAGGCTTGCAGACCAGGGGCAATGAGAGATAAGCAGCTGCTAAACAGCCATCTAGCAGCCTTTCAGACTGGTGCTTTAAGGAAGGCAACCACCAAGGGGATATGCATGCCCCTACCTGCCATACCTGACATACCTAGGTGCCCAGGAATGCCATGCTGGCAGAAAAGAAGGATAAAAGGACAAGGGAACAATAGCTGGTATCTGATTGATATCTGACTGATAGTTGGCTGATAGCTGCCTGGTACCTGTTGCTGGTACCTCCTGCTGCTTGAGACATGAGGTCCTGATGCCCTTGTGCCTGATGCCTGCTTGTTGCCTCCTGTCTGATGCCTGTTGATGTCTTCTGATGCCTGCTGTCTGAAGCCTGCTCCTGCTTCGCCTGCCACCTGCCGCCTGAGACCTGATGGCCTGATGCTGCTGCTCCCCCTGCGCTCTTGCTCCCTCACTCCCACATGGGCCTGAAGATATTCCTGGACTTATACAACGTTGTGGGATCCATGGTGATGACTATCTCTGCTTTTTACACATAATTCTCTGTCGTGGTTCAACTTAGCAGTTAGCTAAGTCCCACACAGTCATTCACTAACCCTCTTCCCTCCCCAAATGAGATGGGGGAAAGAATTAAGAAAAAAACAATACGGTAGAACTCGTGGGTTGAGATAAAAGCTATTTACTAAGACAGCAGAGAGAATAAAAGAAATACCAGTACATATATATATATATAAGAAACAGTAGATGATACACAAAGCAAGGGACCAATGACCGATACTCAGCCAGCCAGCAGCCCCTTCCTCCAAAAAACAGACTCCGCTTCTGTAGAAATCACATGATGTTATATGGTATGGAATATCTCTTTGGTCAGTTCAGGTCAGCTGCCCTGGTCCTACTCCCTCCCAGTTCCTGGCTCCTTAAGCCTCCTAACTGCTTCACTGACGAACATAATATGTCCTTGGCTCTGTTCAACACTGCCAGGTGTTATCAGTTTTGTTTTTCTTCTGGGAACAAAACCTAGCTTCATACCAGACACTATGAGAGAAGTGACTTATAGTTAGAAACTAAGACACCCTCACTCTTATTTCCTATCTTTTACTATCGCCTGCTTTCCCATCCCCGTCTCCCTCCCTGACCAGAATTTCTATTAAACTGGTCGAACAACATTTGACCTCGTTTGTGTCTTAGTCTCACTCCGGATCTATTAAAGAATCTCCCCTCACTCTGATAATTGGAGTGGGACAACCCTCAGTAAGTTTGCAGACATCACCAAGGTGTGTGGCGCAGTTGATGCAACAGAAGGAAGGGATGCCATCCAAAGTCGTTTTGGATAGACAAGCTTGAGAAGTAGGCTCATGTGAACCTAATGAGGTTCAACAAGGCCAAGTGCAAGGTGTTGCGCTTACGTCTGGGCAACCCCACATATATGTACAGATTGAGAAGAGAAGACCTCCTTAAGAGAAGCTCTGTGGAGAAGGACTTGGTGGGATGAAAAGTTGGGCACAAGTCAGTGGTGCGCTCTTGCAACCCAGAAGGTAACTGTATCACGGGCTGCATCAGAAGAGGGGGAGGTGCAGAGTGCGGGCATTGATTGTCTCCCTCTACTCTGCTCTCATGAGGCCTTGTCTGGAGTACTGTGCCCAGGCCTGAGCCTCTCTTATTCCCCCAGATTCCTCCTTCAGCCGTGTCTTGCACACAGGGAAGACAATGAGCAACAGTACAGATAACACTCTCACTAAGACAGACTAACAGCCACAAATCAGTCTTAGACTAGTGGGCTGAAAGGACTGATAGCAGACACCTGGTTCATCAGCTGAAGGCCAATTGAGCACGCCTCTATAAAGAAAGTATAATTATGAGTCAATCATTTTACCCCATAGTGAGAAGCCCAAGAGCTGCTCAAGCTCTCCTGAATGGCATGACAGGATATCCCCTCGAGTAAGGACACCTCTTGAGGTTATGCCTGTGCAGAAATCCCGTACACCTTGACAGCAAGATGCCTTGCCGATACAGATTCTCAGTGAGTGACTAATAGTTCGTTTTAAGCTTTGTTAGCTTCACTAAGATTATGTTTTAGATTGATTGTGTACATGTGATCCCTTAGACATAAACCGTTGACAATGTCTGGGACTAGGAATGGATTCAGCTGCACCTAGACTCCTTACCTTTCTGGTTCAAGGAGTTTAGAAAGCAAGGGGATCCACTCTGAGCCTCATGATTCAATAGGAGGGCCACTGGTATGTGTGTGTTTAACTTTACCCTCTATGTAGTAAATAATCAAGTATATCCAGACACCTTAAGTCTTGTTAAGTCACTGTTAAATCACTACATTATATCTGTATTATATCAATAAACATATTTCTGCTTCTCTCTTACAAGTGCAGTTGTTTCCGTTTATGACAATAAGGTATTGCAGAAAACATTATTCACATTTCTTCCTGGTTTCTCAATAATACAGCACTAGAATGGATTGCTGCAGAATTTCTACATTCTCACACAAAATATGGACCAACAATGCAGTAGAATGAGACTGTGTCCTGAAAGACACCAGTCCAGAGCATTTCAGCTTGCAAACTTCAGTGACAATGCATGCTGTGAAGGCAGAGGACTGCAAAGTGGACTCATGTTACAGAGGCTGAGTAAGGGTCCTGAACACCTGGCTTTTTTCTCTCCCCGCAGTACAGAGATCTTCTCTAATGACAGGCAAAATGCAAGGCTTGCTGAATTGTAGCCACTGAGTCACGCATTATGCCTTCCTTCTTAGCAGATGAGTTCCTGTTTCTGCCTTGCTGAACTCTCCCAACCTCAAAACAGATTCAGCAGAAGTGTGTCTCATCAGCTCGAGTTACAGTGATAGCAATTGCAACGCAAGCCTACCTTCCTCAGCGATTAAAACTAAATCACCATACTGCAAATGGTGATAGCTGAGGCAGTAGCAGATGTTTTATTCTGCTGACTTGTCTTTGAGAGAGGGACATTCTGGATGGACAGTTTGGTGCAATAACACTTTACTATCCTTCCCTTGAGGAGAGCAAAAACCACCACAGCTCACGAATCAAGAGTCCTGACACTACAATTTTCACAATCATAAGAAGCTGTAGTCTCTTTCTTCTCTGTATCAACATGTAGTCCTCTCAGGACAGAAACAGGACACGTGGTTACTTGGGATATAGTGAAGGCTGAGGTACTCAACAACATTTCTCACTCAGGCTTCAACAGCAAGTGCGCTAGTCACACCGTCCAAGTTGTGGAAAGCAAAGGCAGGAACTGGAAGAATGAAGAATTGTCCACTGCAGGAGAAGATCAGGTTTGAGACCATCTAAGGAATCTGAAGGCACACAAATCCATGGGACCTGATGAGATGCATCTGAGGGTCCTGAAGGAACAGGTGAATAAAGTTGCTAAGCCATTATCCATCAAGTGCAGACAACACAAAGCTGTGTGGTGCAGTCAACACCCTAGAAAGAAAGGATGCCATCCAGAGGCACTTTGACAGGCTTGGGAGGTGGGCCTGTGAACCTCATGAAGTTCAACAGGGCCAAGTGCAAAGTCCTGCATCTGCATAAGGACTATCTCAAGCATAAACACAGGCTGAGTGGAAAATTCATTGAGAGGAGCCCAGAGAAGAAATTGGGGGTGCTGGCTAATGAAAAACTCAACATGAGCCAACAATGTGCACCCAGAAGGCCAACCGTATCATGGGCTGCATCAACAGAATTATGACCAGCAGGGCAAGGGAAGTGATTGTTCCCCTCTACTTCGAAGTAGAAGATAGGCTGAGAGAGTTATTCAGCCTGGAGAAGAGAAGGCTCCAGGGAGACCTTATAGCAGCTTTCCAGTTCTTAAAGGGGACCTGCTAGAAAGCTGGAGAGGGGCTCTTTATCCGGAACTGTAGTGATAGGACAAAGGGTAATAGATTTAAACTTAAAGAGGGTATATTTAGATTAGATGTTTGGAAGGAATTCTTTACTATAAGGGTGGTGAGACACTGGACCAGGTTGCCCAGAGCAGTTGTTGATATCCCATCCTTGTAAGTCTTCAAGACCTGGCTGGCGGGATTTGCACAACCTGATCTGGTGAAAGGTGTCCCTGCCCATGGCAGGGATGTTGGAACTAGATGATTTTTAAGATCCTTTCCAAAACAAATCATTCTATGCTCCTATGAAATTTATTCAAACCAAATATCAATGAAGGAAAACTGTATGCAAATGCTTACAAGTTGGTAGAGTAAAACAAAGTTAACATAAACACTGAATAACTCAATATTTGTCTTGTACATGTGAAATAGTATTTTCTGCAGGACTATTTGTGCCCCTGATATGGGACTACTTACATATGTAGAGATGTCAAGATCAGGTAGTAACAGTGTGTGACTCTCGTAACCCACAGTTAAGATGGGCAAAGGCAACTTCAAATTTTCCATGATGTTACAAACGGTCCATGCAATCCCTTCTTATCCACTGATGCTATGTCTGCCATTGTCATTATCCTTCTGAGATCAGTAGTACTGGTGGCTATCAGCGGCTAATAATTTGTTTTCATCTGACTAGGCATCACTTGTATTTTATAGCTGTTCTCTGTCACCCACAGTAAATTATTTCCTAGCTGTACTACTGACTTAGGACTGTTAGATGTGTTCAGATCTAATTTCATTAAAACAAATCTCATGCCTACAGGCAGGAGGAAAGTGGTCTAATGCTATTAGCTAAAGAACTTACACCCAATTTTTACTAATTCTGTCTGGCATCTGTGCAGGCAAAAACAGCTGACATTCACAATGCTAATCTTATTAATTTTTTTTCAAAGGATCTCTGAGGAGGAAATGTACATTTCACAGTTATTGCCTTTCTTCATATACAAGAGCAACAATTATTTTGTTCCCTGATAACAAATCTGATTTTCAATTCTGTTTTTCACTGCTAAAAACTACCTACCATCCTTAGCACAGACATGCAAATCATAGAACCTGAGAGCTTCCACTGAGATGGCTTAATGACAAAACCAACTAAGTTCCACAGACTATTTGATTTACAGTATTATCAGGTCTCTAAACCCACATCTCTATTTCTACTGTCAGCTGTGCCTGGAGACAGCCTGGTCTGTATGCTAGCTGATGCATAACAATTTTCCTAAGCATATGCCCACAACCTTCTAATGATTCAACCTCCCCTTCCTAGGTACCTACTTGAACAGTTTCAAATTCAATTCAGAATCTATGTGGACAGAGAATTTAAGTTCACGTATAAGCTAATATAAGAGCACAGGTGTTAAATGCTGTAATTCTGCAGGTGTTTGATAGTTCAAGAGCAGCTTGCTCCCTATTTCTTACCTTTGTCCTCTCAAGCAGTGCAAACAAGGCGGTTCTCCTGCCTGTTGTTTCCAGAATGCCCATTCTGGGAGGCTTTGACAGAATGCATTTATTCAAGCAAGTTGTGCTCAAAATATACAAGTGAAGATAATTATGGTCTTTTTGCCTCTTTTTCATTCAACAGGCCAGAGCTTAAAGTGTTCTGAACATAATTTCTATTACATGTTTTCTGCCATAGGATCATAGAATCATAGAAACACTAGGTTGGAAAGGACCTACAAGATCACCTAGTCCAACCGTCCTCCTATCACCATCCCTACCCACTAAGCTACTAAATCATATCCCTCAGCACCTCGTCTAGACGCTTCTTGAACAGCACTAGGGATGGTGACTCCACCACCTCCCTAGGCAGGCCATTCCAGTGCCTGACCACTCTTTCAGAGAAAAAGCTTTTCCTCATATCCAATCTAAATCTTCCCTGGTGCAACTTGTGGCCATTCCCTCTCGTCCTGTCATTAGTTATCTGGGAGAAGAGACCGACCCCCTCATCACCACAACCTCCCTTCAGGAAGTTGTAGAGTGCAATGAGGTCTCCCCTGAGCCTCCTCTTCTCCAGACCAAACAATCCCAGCTCCCTCGGCCGCTCCCTATAAGACTTGTGCTCTAATAGTTGCAAAAAGTGAGAAAAGAGCTCTTTGCCTACAACACAGTCTCCAAAAAGCCTTGCACAGTAGAGTTTTAATCTGTGGTCAGTGAATGATTAACTAACCTGCTTCCATTTGCTTGCAGTAAGACATTCCTTGTGAAACTTCTTCAGCTCCCTTTCCAGTCAAACTCCCTTCTACCTAGCCAGGACTGTCAACTGCTATGGAAAAGACAAATGCTGACAGATCCCCACATTAGCAGTGATGTTGATTTTTTGACACAGTTCCCACAGTTCCAAGGCAATTCATTTTCACAGTGCTCACAATACTAAGATGAAAAAAAATCCTACTAGTAGGAGACAAGTTTCAGAGCTTCAAATCAATCAGAGATTTTTTTTTTAGATGAACCTATTTTGCTGCTTGGATCTGAACAATTTTGGCATTAGCATGTCATCTGCAAAACAGAAGGTATTCCATTGGTCTTTCATTGAGACAGACTAGTCTCGGTGAGATGGGCAGACCTGGCTGCTTTTAAATGCATATCTCATGTATAACACAGAGGTGACTCTCCACACCTGAACACATTTTTTTTAGAACAGAGTCAATGGATGAGATATGCTAGCTGTCATCTTGTATTTGCCCTTTGAGAACCTTCTTCATTTCATCAGAGATGCATGAGGAGGGTGAGATGGCTTTCTGTGATGCAGAACTCAGAGATTTCCATTTTTTGAAGTCTACTGAAAGAAAAGTGGAGAGGTTTCAAGTCATATTTTAAACAGTCTGTGAAGTACTTTTCTGTGCTCTGTACTTCAACCACGTGCACTTTCATTCTTTAAATATGAAAAAAGAAAGAATTAAATCACCTTGAATATGTACAACTATTCAGGTACACTCTATAATGGATTTTCAGTTTTATTATTACTGAAGGTCATACAAGAATTTTGCTTTACCCGGTTGGCTTCTAAAATATTGAAGGTTAGAATTTTCCCATCTAAGAAATTCAAGAACAGGACATAAGGACGATAGAATACTCCAGTCTCATTAATTAATCAAGTCATGTCACAGCAGATCTTGTTAATCCATCCTCAGAGGAAACTCGAATGATGTTTCAATTCTCTGTGCAAGAATAGACAGAATAGTGAATAGTGATAATGCTATACAATTACAGAGAGATGGGCAGCATTTGGAGACACAAAAAAAAAACCACCTAAATTAATTTTTTTTTCCCCAACAGCAACTGAAAAGACTTTTTTGGATGTTATCTTTGTGAACTAACCTATTTAGAGGACACAAGCAGGAATATATTTTATGGCTAAATATTTTAAGGTGACTGCATTCAAAGCTCTATTGGCATGAAAAAGAGTTAATGAATTTTAAAAGTCACTGTTGTATAAAACTAAGCAGCTTACTTTGATGTCTCTTATCTATTTGAAGTCACAGCAGAAGAATGCAGGTGTCCACTGAGTAGTGGCAGAGAGACAATGACTGGGCACACAGTAATAGCTGCTATCTTACTTTTTCTTGGACAGTGGAAGCATTTGCTTTCTCATCCTAAAAGGAATTAAATTGCTACATCCAGCAATCAACTTCACAGAAAAGTAGTTCATTTTTTTCCTAGGACGAATAAAAAATTTAAAGCTTGAGGTGTGCTAGTAATAATCTCAACTTAGTCAAAACCGAGTCTCTCATCTCTGTCCTGAGAGTTAACAGATGCCCTTGCTCGAACACCACCAGATGTCTGAGCCCTGCATAACTGTTCACAAGTGAAAATACCCTTGGAGAGCAAGGGATTATTGTGATTTTTCATGTTCAACATGTTAAAGTAAACAGCTGAGCTCAATTCAGTTACTCCTACAAAATTGATGCTTGCACATAGAAAACACACAATTCCTGTATGAAAGGAAAATAGTAATAGTCCACATTTAGCCTAATAGGATTTATATAGGATACGACTTATGCAAAAGTCCTCGAGCTGGCTCAATGCACAGGAAAAAGTTTTACTTTTTCTAAGACAAGTTAGTAGTAAAGGAATACATTCATTCAAATTTTAAGTAAGTCTAAGAAAAATCATTTTAAAGTCACTATACTACTCACCGCTCAAGGTCTCTGTCCAGGTGTAGATGTTCTTTATCAACCTTGCCTAAGGCTTTTCTGATAGCTCTGACAATTGTGAGTGAAATTATCCTTCAGAGAGAAGAGGGGTGCATCTGCAGCATTGGTCTGATCAAGAGATCAGTGAAAGCAATGGAAAGACTCCAATTGGTGCAATCACTTGTGGATCAAATCCCTGAATTGCTAGTGATGAAGCACAGTGTAAAATGTCAGTCACAATTAAGCTATGGAAAAATTCCCATTCTGTAGGGTCAGTACATCAACTACAAAATTTTCTGTTATCTATACTCCACAGATACCAATTGCTTTCCAGTTTTACACATCTAAAACAGGGAAGCTTATTTGTAAAACCACTTATCCTTTTTCAGCTAATACCAACACTTCTAACACTGCCACTGTCTGTAATAAGTTCCCATTTCTTTTTCATTTCTATTTTTGCCTCTTCTTCAGGAAAAAAGTAAAAATGTGTGCTCATATTTGCAGTTCTGTGCTTATTGCTTATGTTTGTACACATTTTTAAATATCATCAGCGTTTATGTAACTGAGCTGTCCTGTTCATGATTTGAAATCCAGAATTTCAAATCATAAATTTTTAATTTAATGTGAATATTTACATAAGACATCTGCAGGCTCCCACACACTACTTTCAGAGACTGGGGGAATCCCCCTCCCCAAATCCCCTACCCCCAGGATTTATAACCAGCGCCACATGCAATACACTTCAAGCAAGGCATCCAGGGCCTCAGATGATGACTACAGCCATTGCTTCATTGATTTTGGTCAGCCCATCAAATGAGGAGCTCTTTCTACCTGGCCTTATTCAGTTCTTATGGCCATTCTATAGAAATAAAATGTTGGAGAAAAATAAGAATCAATACCTACCAAAGTGAATAAATATGAGAATACTTTCATCTGCTGTCAGATGCTTTGTGTTTAGTGAAGTAAGCTAAATTTACTGCAAAAACTCCTACTTTTGATCTATACTGTGCACATTCTTTAGACTTAAATTAAGTCCCCTACTTGATACCTTTTAGAATAAAATCTGTCATGACTAGTTAATTACCTTGCTCAGACAGTCCATTCTGACATAACTAATTTTTTCATCCAGTTACTTTATTTCTAAGTCCTCATTAGCAGTTTCAGGACATAAACATGTAGTCTATCTGCAGGTTTGCTGAACATCTAATCTTGCCATGACAGGCTATAGAACCTTTCAGGCCTTGAAAGGTCTTGCTCTGGAGGTTTCCAACAAAAATCTTAAGAGCCCTGAAGAGGTCTATACTGTAGTTGCGGCAGAAAATATTTTCACTATGATTAGAAATAATGAAATCAGGAGTAGCTGTTTGTGGCTTTCAGCACATTCTGCCTGTTACAACCCTACTGACCACACTGTAATATCAGACGTGTATTTTAGTTCTGCAGATAGCAATGCTCCCTCTCTCTGGCACTCTCATTATTAATTGCCATTCAATAAGCAGGCCTGGCACTGCTGCTTATATTGTGGAACATAGATGCTCTGGAACATATAAATTCAAGGTGATATAAAGTACTCATAAAAAACCTGAATAATCTGATGTATATGAATGACTTTAAATCCCTATTTTTAAAGTCTCTCTCTTCTCTACAAATAGAAACACTGGATGGAAATTCATCAAGATCACTGAACTTCAGTTTTGGAAAATCAGTGGTAACAAAGTGAGATAAACAATGCAGAAAACAAAACAAAGCAAAAATAAATAAAACTCAAACACTTGCAAACCAATCTTCACAAAGTAGTAGCTAATAAAAATTCTCATGCTTCATAGAAGAAAGGAGAATTCATTGAGGAAAAGGCAACTCACCACAAGTCTCTAGATTTGGATCTACTTTTTTTGTCTTGCACAAAGCTATTAAGTTTACATACTAGTGCTAACTATAAACCACAAAAACATAAAGAAGTTATTTCCACATCATTTACAGTTTGCTGGTTTATTGATTTCCTCTCCTCCTCCTTCATCCTGCATTTCTTTTGAGCCATTTGCTTTCCATTTGAAAGGAACAGCCTTTCAGACACAGTTAATTTTACTAAGGCTTTAACATGTCATTGACTAGTCAGTATTATATTAATCTCAGGGATGCTGATGTTTACAAAGCAAGGGTATGGGGCCAAAACTTGATTGTCCTACTCACACAGTCAGTTACACTGATTTTAATAGCTTTGGCTTCTTACAGCCATCAGCATGCCTTTCCAAAATAAAAGCCTTGTAATTCTTCGCCATTTCTAAAGGCAGAGATTTTTTAAAACTGCAGACACATTGTTTTGTTCAGGCCCTGCTTTCACTGAGCCAGACATTTTAAGGAAATAATAATGTCCCTAATTTGTCCATTTTCACTGATAGCAATTGAATTAGAACACTCTAGAAAACTAGCAGACTTTTGATTCTTGTCTAAGCAAGCTCACCTCTCAGAGTTGCATGCTTCTAATCTAATTTTATTTTTGCATGTGTCAAATGGGCTACTTCATAGTTACACAGCAGATCACTGGCACATCTGGAGATCATGCCGTACTTTCCACTTTGCAGCTTTTGCAGCCTTACCATCTTCATGGCTACTTTTTTCTTCATGTTGTGCAGTGAGGTACACGCACAGCACAAGGTTTAATTTAATATTTACCATTTACACCACAGTGACATGCAGAACCACTCAGAAGGAGCTTGAAATCGAAGAGACAGTTTACTGGCTCAAGTCAGGAAAATAATTATTGGGATGAAGCACTGTTCACATAGCATGTCTCCTGGATAAGATGGTGTCATCTAGAGCAGCACCAGAGACTTGTCCCTGTTCCTTACTTTCCTGTCTTTGCTTAGTATGAGGGAAAAAAGATGCTTTTGTGTTCCAAATCTTGTACGTATGAAACGATTATTTGCTATTTGTACAGCTTCTGTTGATCATCCAATTCTGTGTGGCAGAATTGCAGTATTCTCTTCCTCATGTGAAATGCAATGATCAAGTGCAATCCCAGTGCCTCACGGCAGGATTTCCACAAGAAGTACAAGTACAACCTGTTTTCCTTGCTTTCCGAGTTAGCTCCCTTTTTACTACATCCAGCTTTCTCTCTCCTTCTAAGGAAGTGTGGTATTTCTCAAATAAAAAGTGACATAATTTTAAAATGCTTTTTCTTGGCAAGTACAACTGTAATGAAAATAACCCTAAAACACAATTAGAAGTACTGCTTTGAAGCAAGAGTAGCAAATTGTCTCAAGAAGAGATTTGTGCAGACTGTAATAAACATGAGACTGAAAGTAATTGCAAAATATATAGTGAAACTTTTCAGACTATTTGTAGCATTTGATGTTATAGCAAAAATATTATTGATATTATAGCACAATTAGTCATAGAATCATTGAATCACAGAATCATCAAGGTTGGAAAAGACCTCCAAGATCATCCAGTCCAACCATCCACCTACCACCAAGATTGCCCATGAAACCATGTCCCTTTAGTACGTCCTACAGGCGTTTCTTGAACACCTCCAGAGACGGTGACTCAACCACCTCCCTGGGCAGCTCCTTCCAGTACGTGACCACTCTTTCAGAGAAGTTTTTACTAACGTCCAACATGAACCACACCCAGCGCAACTTGAGGCCATTTCCCCTAGTCCTATCCCTAGTTACCGGGGAGAAGAGGCTGACTATTGCCTCACTACAACGTCTTTTCAGGTAGTTGTAGAGAGTAATAAGGTCTCCCCTGAGCCTCCTCTTCTCCAGACTATACAATCCCTGCTCCCTCAGCTGCTCCTCATAAGACTTGTGCTCCAGACCCCTCACCAGCTTTGTTGCCCTCCTCTTGACATGCTCCAGGGCCTCAATGTCTTTCTTGTAGTGAGGGACCCAAAATTGAACACGGTACTCTAAGTGAGGCCTCACCAGAGCTGAGTACAGGGGGGATGATCACCTCCCCAGTCCTGCTGGCCACACTATTTCTGATAGAAGCCAGAATGCTGTTGGCCTTCTTGGCCACCTGGGCACGCTGCTGGCTCATGTTCAGCCGAGCATCAGCCAATACTTCTGGGTCCTTTTTGTCTGCACAGTCTTCCAGCCACTCTGCCTGTAGCATTGAATGGGGCTGTTGTGACCAAAGTTCAGGACTCAGCAGTTGGTCATATTGAACACCACCCCATTGGCCTCATCCCAGTGATCCAGCCTGTTCAGATATCTCTGTAGGGCCTTCCTATCCTCAGGCAGATTGACACTTCCTCCCAGAGTGGTGTCATCTGCAAACTTACTGATGGTGCACTCAATCCCCTCATCCAGATCATCAATAAAGATATTATATAGGGTGGGCCCCAATACCAACCCCTGGGGAATGTTGCCCATGATTGGACGCCAGCTGGATTTAACTCCATTCGCCACCACTCTCTGGGCCTGGCCCACCAGAGAGTTTCTTACCCAGGAAAGACTGAACCTGTCCAGACTACGGGCTCCCAGCTTTGCCAGGAGAATACTGTGGGAGACAGTGTCAAAGGCTTTACTTGAAGTCCAGGTAGACTACATCAACAGCCTTTACCTCATACATCAGGCAGGCCACCTGGTCATAGAAGGAGATGAGGTTGGTCAAGCAGGACGTGCCTTTCATGAACCCATGCTGGCTGAGCCTTATCCCCTGGTTGTCCCATACAAGCCATGTGATCTCACTCAAGATGATCTGTTCCATAACCTCTCCTGGCACCGAGGTCAGGCTGACAGGCCTGTAGTTCCCTGGATCATCCTTCTGACTCTTCTCATAGATGGGAGCCACATTTGCAAGCCTCCAGTCAACTGGGACCTCTCCAGCTGACCAGAACCACTGATAGATTGTGGAAAGTGGCTTGGCAATAACAACTGCCAGCTCCCTCAGCACCCTCGGGTGGATCCCATCTGGTCATCTGGTTCCATGGACTTGTGACAGTCCACATGGAGCAGCAGGTCTCTAACCATCTCTGTTGGAATCATGGGGGGTTTATTCTGTTCCCCATAATATACTTCCAGGTCTGGGGGTAGAGGATAAGTGGTCTGACTATTAAAGACAGGTATAAAGAAGGCACTGAGAACCTCAGCCTTTTCCTTATCCTCAGTGGTCACATTCCCTGCTGCATCCAGCAAAGGATGGACATTCTCCTTAGCCCTCTTCTTACTGTTAATGTATTTGTAAAAAAATTTTTTGTTCTCTTTTACTGCAGTGGCCAGGCTGAGTTCAAGCTTTTGCCTTCCTAATTCCTTATCTCTATAATACACACAAAGAGAGGCCAGCCATCCTTCTCCTCTTCAGATACTCATACATATTAAAGAAAGATGATTTTCCAAAAATAATTTTAAAACTTGGAAAAAAGATGTCCTCAGGACAAATTCCCAGAAGCCAATACCCACTGCAGTGGGATTTGCTAAACTTAATTACCTAAAATGCAGTGCTGATTTGCTGAAAGGTGAGTAGTATTGGAGCACAGTTAATTAGCACAGAAAAGCTCAAGGGGCTTCACACCAATTTATATCTCTTGAATAATGAGGAACACAGGCATTAAAGACTTCTTAGGTCACTGATGACACTCCCGTGCAATAACAGACGATCAAATCATATAATCTTAATTCAAACCATTGGTAATTTCTCTTCAAATGTGATTTTCCTTTCACCCCTCCAAAGGGTCTTTGCATTTACAGAGTCACTTTACTCATGACATGTTTATATTCATTTGCTTTTAAGTCAGTTCTGTCCTTTAAGCTTCATAAGCTCTTTCCTTTCTAGTGTTTATCCCTTCCACAGAGTACAAAAAAAGCCACCATATCCACTTTTAGCCTTTGTTTTTCTATGATAAGGAAGCCAAGTTCTTTTAGAATTGTCCCAAGAGATGAGCTTTCCATTCTCTTTTTATTCTAGTGGACACTGTCTTCATCAGTTCTAGTTGAAAACTGATCTCTCCTGAAGGGTGGTGGACAAAATTTTAAGCAATCTTCCAGAGGTCTGACCAGTGTTTTGCACAACAGCCTTATAACTTTCCTTTCTCTGCCTGGAACTAAATGCACCCTTTCTCTGTTTGCATCACAATGGCGACCCAAAAACATTCAAACACTGAATACAGAGCACTGTATTTCCCTCTTTTTTATTTCTATCTTATAAAATGCTATGATTTAACAGATGTTCTCATTAGTCTCTAAATGTGTGACACCACACTTTCTATTACATCTTTCTCAATTTTATTACTTATTATAGCTGCTCCTCATAAGACTTGTGCTCCAGACCCCTCCTCAGTTTTGTTGCCCTCCTCTGGACATGCTCCAGGGCCTCAATATCTTTCTTGTAGTGAGGGGCTGTCCCGGTTCAATTATTGGAGTGAGGGGAGATTCTTTAACATACCCGGAGTGAGATTAAGACACAAATGAGGTCAAATGTTGTCCGACCAGTTTAATAGACATTCTGGTCAGTCACAGAGATGGGGATGGGAAAGCAGGCGATAGTAAAAGGGTAGGAAATAAGAGCGAGGGTTACATATAAAAAAGCAGGGACAGTCACCACCATGGATCCCATGCCGTTCTGTCAGACCAGGAATATCTTCAGGCCCGTGTGGGAGTGAGGGAGCAAGAGCGCAGGGGGAGCAGCAGCAAGCAGGCATCAGGCTGTCAGGTATCAGGCAGCAGGCACCAGGTGAAGCAGGAGCAGACATCAGGAGAAGCAGGAGCAGGCTTCAGGCTTCAGGCATTAGGCATCAGGCATCAGGCATCGTCAGGCATCAGGCCATCAGGCAGGAAGCAGGAGCAACAAGCAGGCATCAGCTAGCAGGGCAGCAGGACCTCATGCCTCAAGCAGCAGGAGGTATCAAGCAGGTCCAGCCAGGCATCAGTCAGACAGCAGCAAGTAGGCAGCTCCTAGGCAGCTAACCCTTTTCCCCGTTGGAGGAGGTCTTCTTATCCTCCTTTTCGGTCAGCATGACATTCCTGGGCACCCAGGTATGTCACGTATCACACGAACGGGCATGGACGGGCTTGCACATCTCCTTTGGTGGCTCCTCAAGGCGCCAGTCTGAAAGGCCGCTAGATGGCCGTTTAGTGGCTGCTTATCTCTCATTGCCCCTGGTCTGTAAGCCTTCGGGCAGCAGGCAGGTGGGCAAACTTTGAGACAAAAGAGCTCTCACAGCAAGCTTTGAGACAAAAGATTCAGAAACAGTCCCTTACAGGGGCCCAAAACTGAACACAGTACTCTAGGTGCAGTCTCACTAGAGCTGAGTGCAGGTGGACAATCACCTGTCTGGTCCTGCTGGCTGCACTATTTCTGATACAAAATATCCCTGCCAGCAGACCCCTGTGGCACCACTCACTGCAGAGTTGGTTCAGCAGCAACAGAAATCTCCGTCTCCAGAGCACTAAATCCCTCTCTCGCAGAACACAGGTCTTCTCTTTGTACTCTCTCCTACCTGGTCTACCATGATGTTATTTCTTTCTTGAAGAACCCTACTGCCTTCTGTACTTCATTAAGATAACAAGACTCAGGTTCCCATTTCACGCATCAGGTTTTCACATTCATTATTTCAAACACTAATTTCCTCCCTATGTATCAGTAGTAATTACTTCCCATCTCAGCAATGACTATTTCAGCTTGAAAATACGGTCTTGAAAAGAGCAGAATGATATTCTGATATTCTGATTTAAGAACCCTGCCAGCAGCATTAGCATTACTAGTTTACATGAGTAATATGAACATCATCTTTTTTAAAGGTCTATATTTCTTCTGTTCTCCTCTGGCAAGGCTATATATTAAAGAAAAAAAATGTGTCAGAACAGATAAAGGACCTTTTCAGAGATTTAGTATGTTGTATATGTTAATGGAAAATATCAATTCTATAAAAAGACTAACATTGATTTGTTAGATCTAGCATCTTGTGAAGCTGCAATGAGGATTAAAAATAAAAAATATCAAGCAAAAACCAAATATTTTAATTCCTAGCATTTCTACACAAACACTGTCTGCTTTCTGAAGTTGTGTTTCACGCTACTTAGCCAGAAGAAAAGCGTCTAGGTTGCACAGGTTATTTGGTGTCAACATCAGTTTACTTTAAATGAAAGTTACCCAAAGCTTTACAAGGGGAACATGACCTTTGCTATTGATCAAGAAGAGAAAACACTTCATTTATTTCTTTGTTCAAAGGCAATATTTATCTTTTTGTTGTTGTTGTTAGTCTTACTACATGAGTTTTTAATATGTAAAGACAGTTCATCGTAGGATGAAATATCTACTCTGCTGAATAAATTATACCACAGCTATGTTTCTGCCTCTTCTTCTCCTGCTATTGCCACTCTTTTTGGCTTACATTGTTGCCTCTCCTTCTTGACTTTGTTCATTATCTTCCTCACTCCCCTCCTGCCTCTTTTTGAGGATAGAGCCTGGGGGCAAAAGAGAAACTGGTCAGCTAGAGAATAAGGTGTATTTGTGCTTGCAGCTCTGTTGCACCACAACCAATCAGTTCACTGAAGAATGCATTCACTCCCTTACCACCCTCACACTATTCACTCCACTCTTGTTCCAGCACCCTGTAGTCAAGTTCTGTAAGGACAAATCCTCCTCTTGTCCCTTCTTCACTATTTCTCTTTTATTAATTTACTCCTTCCTCTGTGAGCAGTCCAAGAAGACAGACGTGCACTCAAAAGTCAGTTCTAATGAATACTGATTTAACATATTTTTTCCCCCAGAAGAGATTAATTATACCTATTTCCTGTGTTGTGATAAAGTTTCATGCAAAGTTTTGCAAAATACCACACACCTGATTAATAAGAAGATTGTTAATTTTTTTTTAAGTGAGTTATAAGAACAGAAGAACAACAAGATAAAAGGCAAGTGATGACTTTGAATCCCTGTTTTCACTGTTCAGGAAGATTTCTCCATTCAGCACTAAACAGGTGTATCTATTATTAACAGCTGGCCACAGCCTTTTGATAAGAGATCCAGAGCACAGATGCAATGGCTGTGGGTGAAGCAGCAGTGAAGAAACTACACAGGTAGTGTCTTAAGGCATTTCATAATGAAGGTAAAATTAGAGAAGCAATTCTTTTGACATCTGTAGGACTGAAATCTTCCAAATATGACAGCACATTCTGTGATATTTTCCTCCTATTGAAATGAACTGGAAACTTCTGCAAATATAGCAGGAGTAAGGAGTAAGTTTTAGGGTAAAACCAGCCTCCCTCCTTAGTTTTTTTTTTTTTTGGTCTACTGAAAGAATCAGTGTATGATTGAAGTAGGAGGAATTGGTGAAAATTGCAATATCTTTTGCTATGAATGTATTATCAGATTTCTGCTGTACTCACATCAGCCTTTTCCAGTAAGAAGGGATAAGCAAAGATTTTCTTCTGTGAACAAAATTCAGAATGAACAGAATTATATCTTCCCACCATCACTATTCTTTCATATATTTCATATACTGTGTATCTATGCAGTGTCTTCATCAGATGTCCACACTGCTTGAAGAACAGGGCTGGTTTTTGTGTACACAGTAATTCAGAGATACTTCATTTTCTTTTAATCTTTTACAAACAGTCTCCAGATCAGTAATTTTAGAAAGCAAAGACCTAGTCATAGTTCAGATGAAAAGCATCCTGGGAACACGCACTGAGGCATGCACTGAGGATGCCTCACTCCCTGTCCTGCCCCACTTCCTACCAAGTTCCACAGGAGTTGATTCTCAGCTTGGACTAAACTCAGTTGTATAAAAATATATTCATTCTCACATCACAGTCATTCAAAATCAGTTATTTCCTGCTTTACAGAAAAATCTTGTACTTGGTAAAATTCTTTTAAATTTCAAAACAGAAACCTTAACTAGGCTTCTGCCAGCTTGCCTGGAGAGAAGGAGACAGCTTTCATGTGGGTTTGGTTTCTTTCTTTGACCTGTTGTTTTACTGTGGCTTTCTGTAATGTTATCCCAGTGTAAGGAAGAACTCTCAGTTCCACCTTCTCAAACATTTTTCCCTTCAACTTTTGTATTCACTCATGCACTGGAGACCAGCCCATGACAATACCACCAACCTTTATCTTTGTGATGCTCCCTCTTCTTAGAGGCATGACTGATCCATACTGCTGTTTCATGTAGGAGCGCCATACTTATCCTTGTATGCAAGTAATTAGTGACATTTTTGCTTATTGCTCTAATCTTTCAGAAAGTTTTAAATCAAAAGTGAAGTTTGGAATTCTCAATTAAGGGATAGAATTCAACATCGATTGCATTTTTTTTCAAATTATCAAAGCTTTGTTAAAATGAAAAAAAAATAGTAATACATGCATATATTTTTTTCTTGAAGAACTAATAATTACCCACACTCTTTCTCAATCTCCTTGGAAAAGTTATCAGTTTATAGCCAGTCAAATGCTAAAAATGGTCACAACAATCTCACCCGTCTGTATGATTTCACTTTGTAAATCGACTATATCTCAGCCAATGTTACATGAACTATTTTAGATATCAAAATCCTGTCCTCAAAATCCTTTCCTCAAAATAATTCATAATGCATTAAGTATTTTGTACACAGGTTGCACTGAAAGCAATGCCTCCTATTTATTTCCACAGAAACCAACAGATACAAAGAGCATATTAACACTATTTCAAAGAAAAAATTCTCAGGTACAAAACACTACTTTCCAACATAGTCACCACCATCAGTTGTACATTTTCACCAGCAATGAACATGACCTTACATGCTGAGCTTGTAAAAGTCTGCACCAGTGAAGGTGACACACTGTTGCAGACACCACTGCTGAAAGGCACCACCCACATCCTCACCATGCTCACACCCACTGTTTGGTCTCCATAAACTTTCAGCAAGCTTTGATGAATATCAATGGGAGCCATGTTTTATGCATGGAGGAATCCAATTCCACACCTTTTCTTCATACACACTTCCATGTCAGACACCATTGTGTCATAGTACCCCTCTGCTGCCATCTGTCACATGACAATAAAATGTAACAGATTATTGGTGGCAAGGTTCAACCCCTACTGTGATACCATCAACATCTGCCTCTGACATCATAGGCCAACAGAATAAAATAGGACGCATTATTATCAGTGCAGCCCTCATACACTATACACTGAAAAAAATGGCTTGATTTCCTACTTCAATGAGAAATTTATTAGGTTTGGTGTTTTTTTTTTTTTTTTTTTTTTTTTCCTCCTGGGTTTTTTTTATATNTTAGGTTTGGTTTTTTTTTTTTTTTTTTTTTTTTCCCTCCTGGATTCTTCTTAAATTTTTCAGATTATCTGTAAACAATATAATAAGCTATTACCATCTGGGCACCTTATGCATCAATCAATATTTGATTTTAGAAGGGTTCTTAGTAGGCAATTGCATTGTTTTTGCCACTGAGTGTGGGGGGAAGACAAAACCGTTTTTGAACATCATAGGGGACGGATTAGGAAATCATGTACCATCAAACCAAATCTCTACAAAAAAAAAACCTGGAAAGTTAATTTAATATTCTGATTTTAATCTAGGGAATCAAAGTTCAAGCTATTTCTTTTCCACTAACTTTTGTGAAAACGTCAGAGACCATCTGGCTTTCTGTATGGTCCTCTTTCTCCTTAGTGCAAAAAGGAAAGGAAATGTAAGTGGATTAAGAAAGTTTTCACTACAGGAAAAAAATAAGAAGCACAAAGAACTAGAATTCACAGACATTAAGTAGTGCATTCTTTTCTCAACTCAAAAATATTTGAGCAGAGAATTTCATAAGCAGAAGGGATATTTGAGAAAGGAATATAAACCAAATAGGCAATGGTGCCTTTGAAAGCCTGACTCCTTGTCCTGCAATATGGATTCAGTATTTGAATTAAGATGTTTCCAAATGCCCAACTTTTCATTGTAAAGAGTTAGAATAGCAATTAAAATTCTTATTAAAACAAACTTTAAACTTTTATATTATTCTTTGACTTTATTCTGCAGATTAAGTATTACTTCACTTCTCACTAAAAACTGGCTGCCAGCTACTTCTTCAAGATAATAATAACTGGCTTCTTTCTGTACTACCTACACATAAACTGACATCTAGTATTAATATCCAAACTCCAGATCTTTGATTGCATAATAAAAGTGTTGTCATTGAACATATAACTTGCATTCCAAATGAAATATATACAGTGTTTAGAAAAAGCTTCAGTGATAAAATTCTAGTTCAAGCTTGGAGCAGATGTCACCATCTGGCTGCCTTCAATAGTGTCTTTATGAGACCACTTAAGTCTCCTGACGGGCTTCTACACAGAAATTAGAGTGAAACACAAGGAATGGGATCCAACTACGTTAAAATTAAGGTGTTTTTCTTCATTAAACTGAATAGTAATTATAAAAAAATAGACAAAATAAATGAACAGACAACTTCAATTTATTGAATACTTCATTCTCATCCTCAAGTAATAAAAAATCTATATTTAATATTCATCTAGCAGTACCTATATGTTTCATTTGTGTTTTTTTAACATGTATATTAAAATTATTCTTCCTATCCTTGAAATCTTTATTTATTATACAGTTGACATCCTAAGTTTCTTTTTTCTTTCTATTTCTTTTAATCTAACTTTTCCTACATCAGCTTATTAGATCAACATTTAGATCAGCTTATTTTCCACTTTCTTAATTTAAAAGGAGAAATCTCCTGACCTAGTACTTTGGTTGTGTTGCTGAGTGATTAGTATTGTAAAATAGCAACATTAGGGCAATGTAAAATAATGATTAAGCTGATTTGGAAAAATCAGGAGATATAAAACAAAAGAGAAAATTCANCATCCTTATTGTGTTGGGGGCCCCAGAACCGGACACAATACTCCAGGTGAGGTCTCACGAGAGCAGAGTAGAGGGGCAGAATCACCTCCCTTGACCTGCTGGCCACGCTTCTCTTGATGCAGCCCAGGATGCGGTTGGCCTTCTGGGCTGCAAGCGCACACTGCCGGCTCATGTTGAGTTTCTCATCAACACGCACCCCCAAGTCCCTCTCCTCAGGGCTACTCTCAAGCCATTCTCCGCCCAGCCTGTATGTGTGCTTGGGATTGCTCTGACCCAGGTGCAGGACTTTGCACTTGGCTTTGTTGAACTTCATGAGGTTGGCATGGGCCCACCTCTCAAGCCTGTCCAGGTCCCTCTGGATGGCATCCCTTCCCTCTGGCGTGTCGACTGCACCACACAGCTTGGCATCATCTGCCGACTTGCTGAGGGTGCATTCTTCATTCATTCTAGCATTCAAAGCTACAGCTTTGAATATAACTGTCTTGAAAATCAGAATGCCTCTCTTGTGTTATTCAATAAGGCACGAAAAGTGAATTTCAAGTTTGAAAAGAAACAAAGAAAAAGATTTGTACATCAAGAAAACCACTTCAAACATATATTTCAGGCAAAAGTTCTCCACTGGACTTTACCATCTCAGAATACAGGTGTGTATCCAGCTGTAAGGTGCCAGATGAAAATATATACAGACATATACTTACAGACATCCACACATATACACTTCTATTTCCTTGAGTATGTGTATTTTTCTGTCTGTCGTTCTATACAACCAGTTCCCTTTAAAATCCATTAGAGACATATCACCAACTCTTTTGGCTCATATTTATTTCTCAGCATGTTGTTTTCTTATTTACCCTAGCTTTATCTAGAAAACGAGGCGTGAATTTTTGCAGTGTCCTTCTCTTGGGTCCTGTATTTAAATTATGTAGGTTGGATTACCTAACCTGTGCACTCCACAGAGCAGTTCTAACAGCTGTGATGGTATTTTTGTGTCACTTTATTTATTTATTTATCTTCTGCGAGGCACTCAGTAAAAGATTATCTCTCTCTTTCTTTTTGTTTTATACTTCACTTGAGTATAAATGGATTGCAGTGCAGTTCTAAGCTCCTGCAATTCATTTTTAATTCTTAAAAGCATTCTACACAGTTCTATAAAACTTCAGTGATTTGCAGTCAAAAATGCTAAACTAAAATTAGAAGAAAATAAATAATAAAAATAGGAACAATACAGTGTTTTTTTTGCTGTTGTTGTTGTTTTTTTGTGTTTTTTTTTAAGTCTGGGAAGACACAGAATACTTGGAAAAAAGCTCTGAAAGGTTCCCCAAACTAAATGCTATTTTGCTTTCCACCTTCACTTTGAGCTTGCTGGAGGCCATGTAAATCACATGCTGGCTACACTAACAAACAGAATGTAACAGCATTTTCTGGCATTCACTACAAATATCTCTTAAGCTAGCCAGTCTGACAAGCATACTCCTAAGTTAATAGTACACATTGATTTGAGTTATGAAACTATTTCTTTACTTTCCACTGCAAAGCTTTAATTGAAGTAGAACAATGAAACTGTTTTTTTACTAAGGTCCATCTGCACATTATATGCACATTATATATAAACAACTGAATCTGTTTATATTTAAATATAAACAATATTGTGTATTCTTAGATGGCAAATAAGATGATGATGTGAATGCTGTTGTTTGTGGCATGGTTACGACCTGCATACTATCTAAATTTAATTTCAGTTTCAGTCCACAACATGTGGTTACTACACCTGTTAAGATATTTTTAAGCTTCCATTTTTGTAAATAAAGCAACTATTTAATGAACTGTAGTCTCAGCAGAGCTTCCAACAACTCTGTGCCCATTATCAACCACTATTCCCCACAGTAGAACGATTCTCTGGCGTTATTGATATAACTGCAAAATCTGAGAGAGATGGAAATGTCTTTACAATACTGCGAATTCCATTATTTTTAGGCGCCTGTCAAACCACAGAACAAATCTTTAAGTGTTCAAAGGCCTTAAGAAGTCTATCATGGATCTTTGCTCTGAGAGTTTATGAGCTAAAACTTGCAGTGTTTCATACAGCATTATTATGAGCTCTTAAAACTGTTTTGGTATGAAGCTTTACTTGAAGAACCTTGCTTCAGAAAAGAATGTAGAAGGAAAAGTGGAGAATACTTCCAAAAGTCTTGTCAACCACCTGAGGTAGTATTTGGATCAATCCCAATCCTTTGAAGTCCAAAGGGTTAATGTCTCCCTCTCTAGGTCTTGCACCGGGAGATGAATTCACCTGTTTTTTCCCCCAATCTAATGTGTTTTTCAAAGATCTAATTAAGTCATGGTAGCCCAAATAATCTGGTTGAAGAAAGTAATTTTTCTTAGACTCAAGTTTTAAGAGTACTTTTTGCTAAGAATCTAGTTTTCATTCATTTTCTGTCTCTTTTCCTTAAGAAGCACTTTGTAAAGTATTCCAGACAAGCCACAAAGCACACAGTAAACTTTTCTCCACTCTCAGTGTGTGCAGTGTTTGATATTTCATCTATCCTGATTGTAAACAGGACACAGATGTTATCTGACAGAATTTCTAGTCCTCAATCTTTTCTATTCTGAGAAATAGAGTTCTTCAATTTTCTCTTTAAATATGCAGATATGTATATAACACAAGAGGGTAAATAAAGTTTTTCCTTCAACCTTTTTTTTCATTTTTGTTTGTTTTTACTTAAGATGTCTCTACTTGTCAGATACTACTATTTCAAAGTCTCTTCCCCAAGCTATCAACATGTTCTGTTTATACACCTAAATCTCACAATATTACGACCACTGGATATTCCCATTTGGGTTTCACTGCACAAATATTTGTATCTGTTGCATACTCTGGCAACCGTTCCTCCTTGGAGTCCTATCTCTGAACTCTACGGACCTGTTTTTCCATTAGTACGTTGCAATCAAGTTTAATCTTTCTTAGTGCTGTCATATGAATCAGCTTCAGTTCTATGATGATGGAAACAAACACATGAATACAGAGCTCCTGAAAATACTGATTTACCCAACCCAAATAATACAGTAAATGATCATATTTCACATATGACTGCAGAGCCTGCAGCTGCAAAATTCTGAGCAGCAAATCAAAAATAATTGTTTGTCCTCCGTAGAAGGTGAGAGAAGATTTGCCAGCATTAAATTAGCAGTGTTCATCAGGTACAGCATCTTTAGCTAAGAGAGTGTTGGAGAACTGTCTCTTTCACTTGTTCCTTTAGAGGTTGTGGCTGCTTTCTATAACTTGCCATGCATGTGTTTGGCAATTTTCAACAGGTATGCTGGATTTATGTTTTTTTCTTACATCTTCAGATTGGTTCTATCTGGCTTTCAAAGCTACTTTATTTTATTCATGAGTAACTGACCATTTTGTCAAAGGTATGACAATTAGTTACACCTTTCTTTGCCATAGCTACATACATCAAGGTTTATCTTCATATTTTGCAGGCTTTTAATTGTTTCTTGTCCTCTTTTCTCCTATCCTCACAGTTCAAACAAATTCTTAGCAATTAGTTTTCTGCTATAAATGCATATACTCTGATACCATGTTTCATGAACAAACTGGGTATTTGTTTCAGGCAGTTTCCTATATTAATGCCATTCTAGAACTGCTTTTAGTTAAAGAATGCATTCTGAAAATTTTGTAAAATTATTAGCATTTGTATATAAGTTAAAATTTTCCAAACTCTTATTCATATGTCCATATTTTACCATTGGACTGCTTTGTTTTTCTGCATGCAATTCAATATAGTGGCTTGTAAGTTAAAATGTTGTGCTTACCAATCTGCAGTGGAGGAATATTCAGAAATGTTCTACATGGGGGCAGTGGAAAAGAATTTTTTCACTAATTCTTAAACATTCAGTGTTCAAAAAACTTTCCTCCAGATTTGATTCCCCATGGGAATCACAAAGAACCAGCTTCAAAAGGAGCCACTAACTAGACAACTTTGACTTTTTAATTTATGCTTAAAAATAGTGTACCAAATTAATGTACTAAAAATATAAGCTGGTAGGTTGTGTTCTGATCATACTGGATAATAATATTTCTTTACTATTCTTCCAAATTATACATAGTTACTAATGCTAGAGTATATAGAAATTCAGTACAATTATAAATTTATTGTATGTATTATTTCAAACTAAACATGCACATACTTCTTGGTCAGGAAAACTGATAGTTA
Source organism: Penelope pileata (assembly GCA_013396635.1). NCBI lineage: Eukaryota > Metazoa > Chordata > Aves > Galliformes > Cracidae > Penelope > Penelope pileata. Next base: position 365,188 of record WBMW01001276.1, on the reverse strand, counting down.
CAGGAATGTAATACAGCCCAACTCTGAATTAAAGACATTTTTTTTTTTAATTTATCTACACTCTTTCAAATGGTTGCAGAAGCTTGTATATCACACAGAATCTCATAGAAGCCCAACAATTCTTAAGAGTTCCTTATCTGCAAAATCCAAACTACCTGAAGGTGAGTATCCCAGATAGATACAAACATTCACTGATAAGTCACACTAATCCCTAATCATATTTGTAACACATAAACCTTTTGCGTAACCTTAAAACTTCCTTTCAGGAGATAGTTTGACACTCAACTTCTTTCCGTGATTAATATAAATAACTATGCTGACAAAAGCTTCAACTGTAGCCTGTTCTTTCAGAATGCTCTACAATTATGCAAGACAGCATTTAAAATCAAGACAATGTATGTGGGCACACAGAAACATATATTCAAAGGCATTCCATAAGCACTTCCATGTCAGACGCCATTTGGTCAGACTGCGTCTGCTGCCATCTGTCACAAGGCAACAAAATGAAATGAAATATTGGTGGGAAGGTTCAACTTCTACTGCTACAGCACCAACACCCATCTCTGATGTCATGGGCCAAAATGACAAAATAGGAGGCATTACTTTCAGTGCAGCCTTCATACATATTCCCAGTCCACCAAATAGCATTCTTAATGAACTAGTGATCTTCTGATGATTATTCTCTTAATTTTTAAATAGGTTTTGGAGCTGGTTTTGCAGTGAAGACAAAAGAGGAATCAATGAGAAAAACTGAGAGACAGAGGACCAAGCTAATGCTTTGTGTCAGACCAGAATACTTGTATGACCCATTGAAGATGCCAACAGAAATGTTCCCATTCATTTGAACAAGTGCTAGTTTCAGCTTCCTTGAAAAATCTTCTGTTCTTTATTTATGGTAGTAAAAGCAGAAAATTACCAGCTCACGACAGATGGAAATCATTTATTAGCTTTCTCTGTTAAAGAGAGCAAAAAAGAAGCTTACTTCACTGCAGTTCTTGGTTACCACAGGGTGCTGGACAATACACAACAATATACAAAGGTCACCTTTCACCTTTTACAACATCAGATTATCTAAATTGTTTTATGATTTATCTGAGTATGAAAGTGACCCTTGTGGGTGCTATCATGAAGAGTTCCAAAGCAACTGAAAAGCGGTAGCTATCACTTTTGTCTGTGATAGCCTTTGCATTCACCCCAATATTCCTCCTTTAAAGGAATGAGATGCCTCCACTGATTATGTACTTCTGAAAGACAATGCCACAGCAGCCAGGACAGCCTTTTGCTGAGCTGAAGACAAGTATAAATGAAGTGCAGAATGTCTACATGGGAAATATACCTTTAACAAAAAAACAAAAGCAAATTTCTTTACTAAGTGACAAAAAGTCAGTGAAATCCATTTCCACTACATCACACATTTGTTATTACTGCTAACACATCTATATCTGATATACGTCTCAATTACTAATACAATTCTTTAAGAAGTGCATCTTTGTGGTCTGTGTACCATCAGTGAGAATGCACAAGTTATTTAGCACACTGGATAACACCCCAATTCTTTCACTTAAATAAATGCCTCTTGTGCTTTGATATTCACTGTTCATTGCTGCTGAGTGCTTCTTTGTAGTCTTAAAGATGTTAACAAGTGATTCATCAGCTCTGTCAGTAGAAGTGCTCTAGTCCTTATGTCTTTATGTCTCCTGTGCAAAAGACTGAGTCAGGCTCACTTTGTTGTGTTGTCAGAGTTCCAATATAAGCCTACTTCAATGTGAAGGACCTCAAATTTTACTATGTGTTACTTGCTTTCTATCATTTTCTTGTGACTTCACGCATTTAAATAAATCATCCATATTTAGTGCCAAAAATGCATGGATGTTTCTGTTCCTTTTTGATTTGCAAGCTGAGCCATGCTAATTTATACCAGCTGAGAAATTGCCTTACACTTCAGAAGTTTCTAAAAATATTGAGCAAAGTTTGCTTGCCTTTGATCTGCAGAGATCATACTCAACTGTAACAACAGCCACCCTGTCTACAGTCTAAACTGTCAAGACTGTGAAAGTCCAATCTGTACTTACATTAATATATGTTTTAATGTGAGTTAACAGTATGTCAACATCTGAAATTGTCGATAATTGCAAACTTTGAACAAACATACAGAAAAAAAAAAAGCAGACAGAATTGTTCTTTATTTTTGTTCTGCAAAGCAAAATGAAACACAATAGGCACCAGAAAAGTGTTGCAATTTTTAAAATAAAAGTACTAGGTCTTGGGGGAAAATGGATGGCTACACAGATCTCAGATCTACATGGTTAACTATTTAATTGAACTGTGTAGGACATTGATCTTAATTTTCTTAGGAAGATGAGAAAACAACTTGAATATTATGAAATGTTCTTTTTATTTATTTCTGCTAAAACAGATGCTACATTTAAAGAACTTCTGTTCTGGTTTCAGAAGGCAGGCCTGGAAACCCCACACAGCCTTTCGCTCACCCCCCCCCTCCTCCCAGCTGGGATGGGGGAGAGAATCGAGAAATAAGGTAGAACTCCGGGATTGAGATAAAAACTATTTACTAACAGAAAAAGGAAAATAGAGTAAAATAACAGTAATGATAATTATATACAAAATAAGTGATTGTACAAAGCAATCGTTCCCCGACCGCGACCGATGCTCAGCCAATCCCCAAGCAAACGGGCCCTCCCCGCTCACTTCCCTTCCTTATATTACATGATGTCATATGGTATGGAATATCCCTTTGGTCAGTTTGGGTCAGCTGCCCCATTCTTGTCCCCTCCTAGCTCCCTGCGGCCCCCCCCCAGCCTCTTTACTCTCCTGGCAGAGACATACAAATGTCCTTGGTTCTGTTCAGCGCTGCCGGGTGTTATCAGCCATGTTTTCTTTCTAGAACCAAACCACAGCTTTGTAGCAGACACTGAGAGAAAGTTTCAGTTAGAAACTAAGACAACTTCTGAATGACAAAAATAATAAAAATATGCAGTGGAGTGATGGCTGTTTTTTGTTTTGTTTTGTTAGTTAGTATTTAGTGAAGGAGGAGGGGGAGGAAGTGGTTTTGCTTTAAATACAATGCAGTGGTCCTGTAGCATGAACTAAAGGACAGCAATACCTATGTGAAATTAAGTACAGAATTATTCAAAACTCAATAAAACAAAACATACTCAATTTCTTCTCTGCTTCAGTCAACAGGCATTAGAATAGATGGCTTTGTCTTCTGAAGTTTTGATATGAAACATTATGATTAGTTTACACTTTGGTTTACATGTATTTAAGCAGACTGACACATTTATACATAATTCAGTAAGCACTTTAGAATATTTTCAGAGTAAATTTCTATCTTAACATTAAGAGAAAGAAACATGAAAACATGACTACAGAATATTAAAGTAGTAAAAATATGCTAGTTGAATAAAAAAATTGTAAATTTACTTAGGGCCTTGCTTGTTTGACTCACAGTTTATAGATGTATGAAAATATAAAAATATATGCAAATATATACAAATACCTAGGTCATTCTAAAAAGCAATGCCTCCTATTTATTTCCATGGAAACTGCAACAAAGAGCACAACAACACTATTTGATAGAACAAATGTTCAGCTACAAAACACTGTTTTTCAGCATAGTCACCACCATTAGCTATGCATTTTCCCCAGTGATGAATAACTGCCTGCCATGGTCGTAAACATCTGCACCAGCGCAGGTTACCCACTGTCGTTGTCACCACTGCTGAAACACACCACCCACCGCCTCACTGTGCTCACGTCCACTGTTAGGTCTCCAGAAATGTTCAGCAAGCATTGCTGAATGTCAATGGGTGCCATTTTTTCCACATGGAGGAATTCCATCCCTTTGCTTCATGCACACTTCCATGTCAGATGCCATTTTGTCAGACTGCCCTTCTGCTGCCACCTGCTGCACAGCAACAAAATAGAATGGAATATTGGTGGGAAGGTTCAACCTCTACTGCCTTACCACCAGCATCTGCCTCTGACGTTGTGGACCAACAGAATAAAATAGGAGGCACTACTTTCAGTGCAGTCCTCACATATATATATAGAAATAGTGAATCAATCACATTCAGACACATTCTATTGTTAGTTTTATTTATGCAAATGTCCCAGTTCTGGAATAGACATCACAGGTAAACAATTATCTCTTCAGAAATCTCAGATTCCAACAATAATGCCTTGCTTGCAGTAGGCAGGTTTGTCTCAGGAATAGGCTGAAAGCAGACTAATTAATGCCTCTCATTACTTTCCACCTCACAGAACTCCATACCTACTAAAAAGTAAAAGCTAAAATATATTGTCTTCAAAAATGAAAATTTCTTTTTACTCATGAGAAAATAAGACAGAAGTCCATGCAGTCCTGCCTCCTACTGACATTCCCAAAATAACAATTACGACCAAATTAAGCCAGAAAACTTACATCAGTGATACTGTCTAGTCACATCTACGCAGACAGTAGGCCTTTCAGCTTCCTCTCCTAAGTGACAGGTATCCCCAGTATTCCAGAAATAATGTAAATCTCAGTTAAATTGTTAGTTTAACCACAGATAAGAAACCATAGATAATAATCTACATCCTAATGTTAGGCTATTCATTTCAGTGATCATCTGGGTCCCTATCACAGTAAGAGAAGATGCTAGCAAGAAGTCAAGAGGCAAAAATTGGAACCTACGATTAAATAGCTAACAATGGACAACCAATAGGTGCTGAGGACTTAAAAACAGTACTGCACAGATTTGGGGCTGGGAGAATGAAGAAAAGAGGGTAGAATAATTCAGACTAGCACCAAATTGGCCCTAAGCAAGGAACGCTCATCAGCAGCTGAAGGTCACCAACCTTACTCCACAAGTGGCGGTTTTGCTTTAGGTTCGCACAAAAAGCATGTACAATTCATTCATTTCCAAATTGTTCTAAGACACACACTAAAGCCCAGTTAAGTGAGGACCACGAGGAATCTGTCTTCTCCAGGATGTTCCCAGTTCAAGATGAACTTCTAATATAGATATACCCCTAGGATCTATCTGCCAAACTCTGAACTGCTCAGCACCTTGAAGCCAAATATCATTCCAAAGCGCTATCAGAACTCTCTGGTCAAGCAAAGTCAGGAAGAGTTCCACTCCTGGTCCAGAAGATGAGTGAATACATGAGCAATGCATTGAAAACAATCTAATGAGTCCACCAGAAAGACGCAGCAATTCAGGACAGAGCTATACTAACAATTTCAATGATAAAGACTGAAGCTTCATTTTGACTGACCGAATTGGATACATATCACCACTCATCCATGCTGAGACATCATAAGAGAAGCATCTAGCAAAAGATCAACCATAGCAAAAATGTAAGACAGTATACATACATATATACTGACAGACTCTCTACGTGGAAACTCAGAGGCCTTCAACATTTAGCATCCTTTTGTTTTTTATTATTATTATTTCTTAGTACTGCTCAGATGTACACTGTGCTGCTCCTGAAAATGAACAAAGAACTATGACTAAGCTTAGTTTTAAAATAAAATACCAAATCTGAAAATTCAAGGATACTAACAGCATCACCCAGTCAATCTTTTAGCTTTTTTTCAACTAATTCCAATGACCTTAAGCATTAGTGTGAATTTCCCAAAAATCAAAAATAGATATCTCTCTGGCCTTCTCCTCCTAATTTTACCAGACTCAAAACTTCACATACTGAGGATTCCCACAAAAGGATACAATATTCAATTTTCTTAACAGTGGGAAATCAAAAGTTATGAAGTCTACTTCTTGCTACCCTGGGATCTGAAAAGTCTTACTAGTGTTAACAAATCGTCAGTGTCCGTTGGTTCATCTCTTCTTGATTCTTTGATTATTGTTTTTCATCTACTCTAGTTTTCCAGGCATATGTATACCTCAGGTCTTTAAATTTTTAGAAATCTGCTTTTTCTGTCTGGCACATGTAGGCCATTTATATAAAAGAACAATGAACAGGAAAGTGACTAAAACTGAGGAGATGTATGTGAATGGGCTTTGAGGGAGGTGGGAGAGTCAGTAGTTCTTCACTGATCATTAAACAGGAATAAGTTCTAATAATGAAGGTACAGATGGAAATAACTGGAAGGAATCAAAAGGAGGCAACACAATCTGTTACACGGTGGAGGAACTCTTGTGGAAGATCATCGCTGTCTTTTGAGGGCCCAGACCCATCTCATAAACGTGGCAGGAAATGATCTCTGTAAAAACAGCACTGATGAATTAATACAGCTCCCAAAGTACAGCAAAAGGTTCATCTCTAAGTTAGAATTTGTACTAGCACCCCAAATGGTCAAAAACAGAGAAAGGTGAAAGTTGCCACTTATATAAGTGTATTTTCTGTCTTCCATCACCACTTTACAGAAAGCTTATGTATTTTTGTATATCAGAAAAGGCTACTAGTATCAACTGAGGTAATCACACCAAAAAAA
>WBMW01001276.1:272748-358700 GCA_013396635.1 Penelope pileata | reverse complement strand
AAAAAAAAAAAAGACAGTGTTACTATTCAAATGCTAGTCATGATGAACTAGTTAATGTGTCAGGCTAGTGGGAGAAATTATCAGTTGTATTTCAAATAGAAGCACTGAAAAAAAAATCAAGCTTTGATGTTAAGACTCCTGACAGTTTTTCCTTTGGTTTTACTAGTTAGAAAAAGAAGAAGAACAAACTTGTGGAAAAAGCACAGCTTCTGTTGCAGATTTGTAACAGGTTACTGGGTCAGCCTGACAGAACTTTCCATTTGGTAGTCTTAGCCATAGCAACTCAGCAGAATCAAGAATATTCTGTACTGCAGTAAAGTAGGAAGGCCTACTCTACTTTAAAGGTTAAACTGACCATTAAAATAATCTTAATTTCAAAATAAAAATAAATATAGCCATTAAATAAAATAATGAAGTGAAAAACTAATCAAATTAAAAATACATTTACCATGGCTGAGAAAAACCATTTGAAAGCAGATTCTTCCATGAGATTTGTTTAGGTTTCACAACGCATTTTATGACACACAGATTTCACTGTGTACATGAGATACGAATATTTGCTTCAGTGATTGCACGTATTTACTTCTGTATATCCTAGATCTGTAGCTCCAGTGATTTTAATGCCAACAATAGAATTGTCATTTGTCCATTGCTTCTGAAAAAGCCCTTCAAATGTATTCATCTTTTTAATGTTATTTGACTAAGGAGTAGATTGAAGCCATGGAAATCACTACAGTATAACAACAATGAAAATCAGATTCCAGGAGAGTAATACCAGTTACTTTCTAAATTGGTGAAGCAAATTTACAAAAAGCACTCAGAAACTTGTGTTATTGTCATATATGCTCTGACCTCCTCAAATGTGAAAAAGATCTCTCCTGTTCCAGTGATTCATTGTGGTAAAAGCTACTGAAGGACATAAGAAACCTTTTGCATCTTGTTGCAGTCAGAGGAGGTTGTATGATGGGAGCCTTAATCACTTATCTAAATTTAAACTGAGGCAACTGAGTTAGTCAGTGAGCCAGTCCAACTTCCTAATATGATCTGAGGAAAGAGAAAGATCCTCTCCCCTAGGAACTGGAGCATGCATGAGGTAAAGCAGCCTGCAACAGAGCCCTGCTCTGTGAATCAAGTGAGGAAGACTCTCAGGGGAACTACCAGCCTCAGTTTGGTATTGTCTTAGTTTCTGACTGAAACTTTCTCTCTTAGTGTCTGGTACGAAGCTAAGTTTTGGTTCTAGAAGAATAAATCTGATAACATCCAGCAGCGTCGAACCGAGCCAAGGACATATTCAGTTCTCTCAGCTCCTTGTGTCTCTCTGCCAGTGAAGGGGCTGGGAGGGGACAGGAACAGGGCAGCTGACCCAAACTGACCAAAGGGATATTCCATACCATATGACATCTGTAATATAAGGAAGGGGAGTTAGCCGGGAGGGACTGTTTGCTCAGGGATTGGCTGGGCATTGGTCATGGGTGATGAGCTATTGCTTTGTACATCACTTGTTTTGTACATAATTATCATTACTGTTATTTTATTCTATTCTCCTTTTCTGTTAGTAAATAGTTTTATCTCAACTCACAAGTTCTACCTTTTTTTTTTTCGATTCTCTCCCTCGTCTCAGCTGGGAGCAGAGGAGGGTGAGCAAAAGGCTGTGTGGCATTTTCAGGCCTGACAGCTCTAACCACAACAGGTATATTAATCTTAGTGAAACAAATTCTAGCCTAAGATCACTGCTGAAACCTTTTGTGACTTCTCATGAATATCTAGATGTTAGTCAAAAGACCTTTTCCAAATGTTTCCAAACACCTTTCACAATCATTCTGCGTGCAACATCACCAGTTTAACATCCCAGCCCCTAGAAGAACAACAATTTCAGTGTTTCTTATTCTCTTATGTTTTAACATCAAAACTACACTGCACAACAGAAAGACTTCTTTTCACAGACAAGAGACGAAAAAACACGGAATTCTAGCTGAACTAAAAGATGCAACTGACAACTGTGAAATCTGTAAGTCTGTAAGCATATTCTTAGCACTATGTCCAATCTTGCATTAAGTGCTCATTTACCAAATAAAATAAGCTTTTTTCACGTAGTGCTCATTTACTAAATAAGCTTTTTCCTCCTTTTTCTGTCCTGTAGAGCACTTCATAGTGTATGCATACATAATGATGTCCATAGCTGATGAACAGAACTGAAAACATTGTTTAAAACAAGATGAATAATTCTACACAGCCCAAATCAAGACATCAACAATGACCTGCTAAACATACATGCTTCTTAAGTTTTCTCAAAATTTACCTGAAAAAAAAGAAGTCTACTTATCTGTTTTGAACAAAATATGACCCATAGTAATGAAAACACTCTAGTAAAAGTTACATACCTGCATATTTCAAGCCAGAGGTATCAACTTGCCTTTGATTTCCTATAGCTGTTTTTTCTTTTTTTTCCCCAAGTTTCAGATACAACTAGCTATCCTCATTATGACGACTGCTTTTGAAGTTAATCATTATAGCTTTTTGCAGAATGCTACATGTCAATTGTGTAATACAGAAAAGATAAAAAAAATTATGAGGCAAAGTCTTTGCAAATTTGCAGTTCTTACTGCTTCAAGAATACTCAGAAGTCACCTAAGAAAGCAGACAATTAAATAAACAGGAATGCAGCTTGTAAAAATGCCTTATTCTGCTTTTCAAAAGAATGATGTAGCTGAAGTGACTGCAACTGATGTCACACCAGCATTAGAAGTGAGTTACTTCAGGAAGAAAACTTACAGCTATTATACTCATTGAAGCAACAAATTGTCTTGTAAAGTGAACATGCGAAAACTCATTTGAAAAGCTAACTCGTGTTGCAAAGTTCTACATGAAAATTTATCAGTCTGCCTATATCATATGTTCTTGACATATGAATTCATAACAGCTGACATTTTAAGGCATTTTAAAGCTACACATTTGTACATTCTACAATGTGAGTTCTGAAAGGGTTGTAACACATGACAGGGAATATTTAGGCCATTTTGGTATCTATGAAATGACAAATGATTTTACACAATGTTCTACCATCATCTGATGTTGTAAAGACAGAGTCTGTTAAGTTTCAGCAAGAGCATCTTTTAATGATCTATGTTGAACATACCAATGATACATCCTTGGTTCTCTTCATTCAACTCATTACTCAGTGAGTATGCTGCTTCAGAACAAGCCCTCATTTGAATAAAAGGGAACTTCTGTATGGGAAGGATCCATTGGCACATCCAGCCACATATCCTATGTGCCTAGTTTTAAGCACATGACGTAGTGGAAATGACATGCCAGCTGAAATACTGTTCTGGATCAGAGATGAGACTCATAATGTGTAAGGTGCGATCCCAACTAGCAGAACCTGCTCCACAAAGACAAGTAATAGCATATTCTAAATTATTCATCATCAATTGGTTTGCTCAGAAAAATGATGTATCATTAACTGTGTTCATATTTTCTATTCATTACAATTGATACAATACAGTTTGTGGTCTGTTAGTTAAATGTTACACGTATACACTTTCTCTCTCAAAGCCTGTAGAGCCTAAGATCCCTGTTCATTGGTATTTACACAAGTACCATGTGAACATGAATGTTGCAAGAAGCTACGACTAGGTGTTAGAAGCAAAATCAGAGTCATGAACAAATGTAAATTTTGTTAGCGCAAGTGCCAGAGAAAGCAGGATAAATAGAAGAAACACAAATTATGAATGAGACATCACCGAATAATCAAGGACCAAAAAGGGAAGCATTGCTGATGGCTGTGAAAGGAGTTTAAGGGATAAGCAGAGTGCTTTAAGAATAAAAAGCAGACATAGTGTTTATTGTAACTGTATCAAATAGAATTCAGTGTTCTTTGAAGTATCTTTGTCATGTAAAACAAACAGTTCATGCTGTAGCAAAAGCTTTATGACATGTCCAGCGCATCTCCATTCCAGAGAAATAAATAACCAGCTAGCCTACCTAAGCTATGAATTCTATTAAGAACACTTGAGAACTGGAGAATCATGCTTTCGATAGATTAACTTGTGTCACTTGAATAGGATTATAACACAGTGCCAGCATTTCAGACTCAAACTGTCCTTTGTTCTGTACAGGATGTAGTATCTTCACAATTTATTTCTGAAAATCATCTGTTATGCAAGGAAGTAATCATGTAACTGAGGATATAAACACAATATTTAAAGGAACAAATCTCACAGTAACTTGCTTCTTGCATGAATGCTTTTTCTTGTGTCTCTAATTTAAAGTATTTATTACACACTGTGTCTCACATCTGGGTCTCAACAGGTTTAGAGGTACAAGATTGCTACAATTAGTATATAACCTAAATAAACTCAACAGAAACCTAATTTCAAATGAACGCAAATCCCTACATAGAATTCAAATCCAGCTAGAGTTACATAAACCTACATTAAAACAATAATCACAAAATTCCCTTGCCTGAGAATACTGTTTCTGATTACAAAGGCAGACCTTTTCTGTTGTATTCTCCTTTCTTGAGCATATGGTCATACTTACGTATGAACACATGTCCATATGTCACATGTTGATACTTACATATGAACACATGTTCACATGCTTTATGAACATGTGTTCATATACGTGAACATGTGTTCATGTGTTATGAACATATATTCAGTTCTAAAGTATTTAGTAAATTATTTAAATTTATTTGATGTTTGATGATATAACATGGTATAATACACTCATATTTTTATATAATTCAGTTCTGTTTTCCAGAATTAAAATTTTGACTGCATACACAGAAAAATAATCTTCCACTTTGACAAAATTACTTGATGCATTAAAATTTGCCAAGGGTTCCACTGAGACAACTAATGTATAGTCCTACACTATCACAAAGACAAATGCAACACAATGATTTTGTATTTTGTAAAGATTATTGGAAAGAACAAAATGAAAACAAAATGAGAAAGAATGGTATAAAATCAATAATAAAGCTAACAAATACTTATCAAATTATTATACTTCTAAAAAAAATTATATCTGAAGTTTAAATAGCAACTGATATACAATGCCAGTGTTACACAAACAGACTGAACTTTGAAAAACATTTAACACAGAAAAATTCAAATTGCTAAAACTTTAACAGTTGTTATTTTACATTTACATAGCTACCAGAATGTATCAAATTTTATGTAAATAACTAAACCGATAAAACTCATTAGACATCATTGTAAGATGGATATGCATGCTCTCGAGTGTCACAAAGAAAAAAAATATATTACTAAAAACTCATTTCATTTATTCACTTCTATGAGTTACCACTTCTTCCTTATCTCACCTCCATTCATCATTGCTTCATTCTATCACTAAGACAGCTTCAGCCAGCTTGGCTGCCCTCGTGGGCTGACACAGATGATTCTGTCCTCATACACTCAGCGTTAGAATAATAGAATCCCAGAATTGTTTGAGTTGGAAGGGATCTTTAAAGTTCATCTAGTCCAACTTCCCTGTAATGAACAGGGATATCTGCAGCTAGATCAGGTTACTCAGAGTCTGGTCCAGCCTGACCTTGAATTTCTCCAGGGACAGGGCATCCGACTCCTCTCTGGACAATCTGTTCCAGCGCTCCTCTACCCTTATCATCATTTTTTTTTTTCCTTACATGCAACCAAAATCTCCCCTCTTTTAGTTTGAAACCATTTCCCCTTGTCCTATCACCACAGATCCTGCTAAAGAGTCTGTCTCCTTCCTCCTTATAGCTGCCCTTGAGATACTGGAAGGCTGTTATCAGGTCTCCCCAGAGCCTTCTCTTCTCCAGGCTGAACAACCCCAGCTCTCTCAGCCTGTCCTTGTAGGGGAGGTGCTCCATCCTTTGGATCATTTTTGTGGCCTTCCTCTGGACACGCTCCAACAGGTCCATGTCTCTCCTGTACTGAGGACTCCACATCTGGATGCAGTACTCCAGGTGAGGTCTCACCAACACAGAGTAGAGGGGCAGGACCACCTCCCTTGCCCTGCTGGCCATGCTGCTTTTCATGAAGCCCAGGATACAGTTGGCTTTGTGGGCTGTGAGGGCATGTTGCTGGCTCACGCCCAGCTTGCCATCCACCAGTACTCCCGAGACCTTTTCAGTAGGGCTGTGCTCTATCCTTTAATCCCCCAGCTTGTATTGTGGCTTGCTGAGACGCAGATGCAACACCTTGCACTTGGCTTTGTTGAACATCATGAGGTTCTTCTGGGCCCACTGCCTGTCTAGTTCTCTCTGGATGGTATTCTGTCCCTCAGGCATGCCAACCGCACCACGCAGCTTAGTGTCATTTGCAAACTTGCTGAGGGTGCACTCGATCTCACTGCGAATGTANAAACACAATATTTAAAGGAACAAATCTCACAGTAACTTGCTTCTTGCATGAATGCTTTTTCTTGTGTCTCTAATTTAAAGTATTTATTACACACTGTGTCTCACATCTGGGTCTCAACAGGTTTAGAGGTACAAGATTGCTACAATTAGTATATAACCTAAATAAACTCAACAGAAACCTAATTTCAAATGAACGCAAATCCCTACATAGAATTCAAATCCAGCTAGAGTTACATAAACCTACATTAAAACAATAATCACAAAATTCCCTTGCCTGAGAATACTGTTTCTGATTACAAAGGCAGACCTTTTCTGTTGTATTCTCCTTTCTTGAGCATATGGTCATACTTACGTATGAACACATGTCCATATGTCACATGTTGATACTTACATATGAACACATGTTCACATGCTTTATGAACATGTGTTCATATACGTGAACATGTGTTCATGTGTTATGAACATATATTCAGTTCTAAAGTATTTAGTAAATTATTTAAATTTATTTGATGTTTGATGATATAACATGGTATAATACACTCATATTTTTATATAATTCAGTTCTGTTTTCCAGAATTAAAATTTTGACTGCATACACAGAAAAATAATCTTCCACTTTGACAAAATTACTTGATGCATTAAAATTTGCCAAGGGTTCCACTGAGACAACTAATGTATAGTCCTACACTATCACAAAGACAAATGCAACACAATGATTTTGTATTTTGTAAAGATTATTGGAAAGAACAAAATGAAAACAAAATGAGAAAGAATGGTATAAAATCAATAATAAAGCTAACAAATACTTATCAAATTATTATACTTCTAAAAAAAATTATATCTGAAGTTTAAATAGCAACTGATATACAATGCCAGTGTTACACAAACAGACTGAACTTTGAAAAACATTTAACACAGAAAAATTCAAATTGCTAAAACTTTAACAGTTGTTATTTTACATTTACATAGCTACCAGAATGTATCAAATTTTATGTAAATAACTAAACCGATAAAACTCATTAGACATCATTGTAAGATGGATATGCATGCTCTCGAGTGTCACAAAGAAAAAAAATATATTACTAAAAACTCATTTCATTTATTCACTTCTATGAGTTACCACTTCTTCCTTATCTCACCTCCATTCATCATTGCTTCATTCTATCACTAAGACAGCTTCAGCCAGCTTGGCTGCCCTCGTGGGCTGACACAGATGATTCTGTCCTCATACACTCAGCGTTAGAATAATAGAATCCCAGAATTGTTTGAGTTGGAAGGGATCTTTAAAGTTCATCTAGTCCAACTTCCCTGTAATGAACAGGGATATCTGCAGCTAGATCAGGTTACTCAGAGTCTGGTCCAGCCTGACCTTGAATTTCTCCAGGGACAGGGCATCCGACTCCTCTCTGGACAATCTGTTCCAGCGCTCCTCTACCCTTATCATCATTTTTTTTTTTCCTTACATGCAACCAAAATCTCCCCTCTTTTAGTTTGAAACCATTTCCCCTTGTCCTATCACCACAGATCCTGCTAAAGAGTCTGTCTCCTTCCTCCTTATAGCTGCCCTTGAGATACTGGAAGGCTGTTATCAGGTCTCCCCAGAGCCTTCTCTTCTCCAGGCTGAACAACCCCAGCTCTCTCAGCCTGTCCTTGTAGGGGAGGTGCTCCATCCTTTGGATCATTTTTGTGGCCTTCCTCTGGACACGCTCCAACAGGTCCATGTCTCTCCTGTACTGAGGACTCCACATCTGGATGCAGTACTCCAGGTGAGGTCTCACCAACACAGAGTAGAGGGGCAGGACCACCTCCCTTGCCCTGCTGGCCATGCTGCTTTTCATGAAGCCCAGGATACAGTTGGCTTTGTGGGCTGTGAGGGCATGTTGCTGGCTCACGCCCAGCTTGCCATCCACCAGTACTCCCGAGACCTTTTCAGTAGGGCTGTGCTCTATCCTTTAATCCCCCAGCTTGTATTGTGGCTTGCTGAGACGCAGATGCAACACCTTGCACTTGGCTTTGTTGAACATCATGAGGTTCTTCTGGGCCCACTGCCTGTCTAGTTCTCTCTGGATGGTATTCTGTCCCTCAGGCATGCCAACCGCACCACGCAGCTTAGTGTCATTTGCAAACTTGCTGAGGGTGCACTCGATCTCACTGCGAATGTAATCGATGAAGATATTGAAGAGTATCGGTCCCAGCACTGACCCCTCAGGAGCACCACTAGTCACTGATCTCCATGAAGACATTGAGCCATTGACCACCACTCTCTGGGTTCGATCCCTCAGCCAATTCTTCATCCATTGAACCCTCCACCCATCAAATCCATATCTTTCCAATTTGGCGAGAAGGATGTTGTGGGGGACCATGCCAAAGGCCTTACTGAAGCCCAGATAGACGACATCAGTGGTTCTTCCCTTGTCTACTGACAAAGTCTCACCATTGTAGAAGGCCACAAGGTTGGTCAGGCAAAACTTGCCTTTGGTGAAGCCATGCTGGTTGTCTCATATCACCTCCCTCTCTTCCATTTTCCTTAGCATAGCTTCCATGAGGATCTGCTCCATGATCTTCCCTGGCACAGAGGTGAGGCTGACAGGTCAGTAGTTCCCTGAGTCATCCTTTTTACCCTTTTTGAAAAGCGCGTGACATTGCCTTTTTCCTGTCACCAGGGACTTCACCTGACTGACATGACTTTACAAATATCATTGAGTGGCTTGGCAACTACATCAGCCAATTCCCTCAGGACTCTGGGATGCATCTCATCTGGACCCATAGACTCACAGATGTTCAAGTTCCTCAGGTGGTCTTGAAACTGATCTTTGCTTACAGACAGAGGGACTTCGCTTCCCCAGCCCTCTCTTTCCAAACCATCTGCTTGAGGGCTGTGTAAAGAGCAGCTGCAAGAGAAGACTGAGGCAAAAAAGTTGTTGAGTACCTCAGCCTTCTCCTTGTCTGTTGTTAT
Source organism: Penelope pileata (assembly GCA_013396635.1). Taxonomy (NCBI): domain Eukaryota; kingdom Metazoa; phylum Chordata; class Aves; order Galliformes; family Cracidae; genus Penelope; species Penelope pileata. Next base: position 349,392 of record WBMW01001276.1, on the reverse strand, counting down.
CAGTCTGCCTGTATTACTCACTTGGGGGGGGTACACACTCTTGGACCTTCCTTTTCTGGTTGGGGTACCTGTAGAAGCCTTTCTAGTTGTTCTTTGCACTCCTTGCCAAGTTCAGTTCCAGTTGGGCCTTGGCTTTCCTGATCCCATCCCTACACAGCCTAGCAGCATCCCTGTACCTCTATACTCTTGCCATGGTACCTGCCCCTGTTTCCACTGCCTGTGCATTTTCTTCTTGCTCTCCAGTTTGACCAGTAAGTCCTGGTTCAGCCATGCCAGTCTCTTGCCCTCCTTTCCTGACTTCCTACACCTGGGGATGGAGAGTTTTTGTACCCTGAGGAAAGCTTCCTTAAATTTAAAACGAGAATTTGTCTGAGATGCTGGAACAACCGCCATCCGGAATATTTGCAAGCAATTAAGGAAGACAGCCTCAACAAACAGATAAATATTCTGCATGCCAGCTACTGTCTAGCTCATCTTTAAAGATCTCATCACACAAGGAAGTAAATATTAGAAAAACAAAGTCATTCTTAATTTTAATACATGTATCAACAAACATACTCAACATGCAAAGGCTAATTTTTCCTTTTCAATGTACAGGAAAAGTTAGGCAAATATTAATTTAATGAATGGGCTCAAGTCCATCAGTATTGAACAAAGATTCATGGAAAATATGTAGCTTTTCATACACAAATGAGTGTTAATAAGTGTGAAACAATAGACCTTCTTCAGTATTGCAAACTTACAAAAATAAAAAAATCTAAATCAACAATGCTGTGTTTTGTAAGCAGTTCATCAACCGTATGTAACTTTAAGATACAACTTCTGAAATTAGACTTTCATATATAAAGTGAAGGTCTAATTCTGCAAACACTCCCATGCAAGCATTATCTATTCAGATAGGCAGACCTATTGAAACAAACTGGGCACATCTGTAAAGTCATCCATGTGCATAACTACTTATTAGATCAGATCCCCTGCAGGAACAAACAGGTATCTTTATGCCATTTGAAATTATCCCAGATAATGTTACTTCCAGCTGAGGCCAGTGAACTTCTAGTTGACTCATTGATGCTTTAGAAGCTGTCATACTGCTGACTGCAACCAATTCCCAGCATAAAGAAGGGCAAGAGCCTGTCATTATCATGGCAAGGTAGCAGCACTCTATCAGAGCATTGCACACACATATTTTGCCAGTCATTACCATAAAACTGCAAGCACAATGATGAGCATTAGCAAGAGCAACAACAGGAGAGACCTGTTGCTTGAAAAAAGTGATGTCAGCCAGACGGATTAATGCACATTGCAAGTGGCAATCAGTAAAGCCAAAGTGCAGCTTCAGCAAAGTACAAGCACATGCGTTACTTTATAAATGACAGTATTGTGGCTGGGAGGGTCAATTCTTAAACATGAAATAGAATGCATTTTTATCTTCAGGCTCCACTTCTTTGCTAGTTTTGGTAGTCCATTAATGAAACAGGATGAAACAGAACATGTGGAGTCAGGGCAGCAGGCTTCCAGAAATCCTCTTGCACTTCCCGGGTCATGTTCCAGCCTTTATTTTTGTGTTTGTGTGTAATAATATACCTCCAAGCTATCAACAGAGCTATCTCAGGCTGAATTTTAATTTGGCTACCTCAAATGTAGCAACAACAAAAATCCATATAAAGACAGGAACTTCAAATGTGTTCCAACTCTCACTGAATGACAGCAGGTTTGAACGCTGTATTCCCTTAGGCTCTTCTTCAAATCCTATCCTGCAACATCATCATCATTCACATATCAAATTTATTCCAAGTACAGAATAAACAGGTATAATTGCTGTAATTTGAAGAGAAGGGTCTTTTTTTTTTTTTTTTTTTAACCATTTACAGTAGTTTTAGCCTTGTACATATGACTAGTCATTCAGTGATGCATGGAAAATATGATAGGAAGTCATGCCTTGCTTATAGCATTGCCTTAATAAAATGTTAAGTGCATTAAATACATGCTGATATAATAACACTAAACAATTCTTCACATGGAATGATTTTCCACTGAAATACAATATTTCAATGAAATCTAAACTTCCCACAGAAAAGCATTGTCTTCCAAAGAGACTATCAGCTTGTCTTAATTTCTAGCTGAAAAAGAAGCTGTCTTACTCATAGTGTCTGGTATGAGGCTGTTTTTGTTCTAGAACCCAACAAAATTGATGACATACCAATTGTTTATACTTGTTGCCAGGCAGCATTGAGCAGAGCCGAGAACGTGTCAGTCTCTCAGCTTCTTGTATTGCTCTGCCAGCGAAGTGGTTGGGGGTGCACAGGGAGCTGGGAGGGAACAAGACCATGGCAGCTGACCCAAACTGATCAATGGGATATTCCATACCATATGACATCATGTAATATAAAGAAGGGGAGTTAGCCAGAGGGGGGACCACTGCTCAGGGACTCACTGGGCATTGGTCGGTGTGAGGTGAGTCCTTGCTTTCTGTCTAGTTTATATATATAAGTATACACAATTACTGTTATTTCTTTTACTTCCTTTGCTGTCTTAGTAAACAGCTTTAATCCCAACCCACGAGTTCTACTGTATTTTCCCCTAATTGTCTCCACCACCTCACTTTGGGGAGGGGGAAGTGGTGAGTGAAGGACTGTGTGGGACTTAGCTCTGGGCCAAACCACAACATAGCTTTTGTCCATTCTCTGTTTATACAGGAATTCAAAATTATATACCTATATAATCTAAGTCTGCATGATAAGAACTCCCATACCTGCAACAATCTCTGCAGTGAGTGTCCCTACATAAAATCTTTTTTTTTTGTATATAATCTTGCATACGATTATAACAAACTGAAATAAAAGAGTGAATTAAAAAAAAAAAAAAAGGAAAGAAAAAGTTCATTGACTTTAAATTGTTTTCAGTATTTTCATTTCATAGAAGTTTGGGAAAGATTCACTTCTGTTTCAAGTTATACACAATTTCTAATGCAATATTTGCTTCAGAGTGGAAATTCTAAATAGCGAGCAAGAATAAAATATAATTCCATGTCATTTTCAGTAACCCACAACAAAGGGGTTTAAAATAAATTTTGTTGATATTTAAAATAAATTTTGTAGATATTTTGCATAAGCATTATAAAAGAATGTCCTTTAAAGGAAATGTTCAGAAATGCATCTTATGCTGTACTGACTCACCAATGAATGACGCCGGAGCAGACTGTATCTTAAATTCATATTTCCACTTCTAGGACTTCCTCAAATAATAAATATTTTTAGCAAGAATTCAACTAGCACAAAGCATTCAGTTGTTTCTGAATACTCACTGATCTGTTCCAGTGTGAGGTAGAGAAGAGAAAATAGGAAAAAGATAACTATGGTACCCCTTCTTATAAGTCTTATATATAGTAGGCCTGACACTCATAAGAATTATACTGAAAAACAATAAGTTTTAAATGGCCTTCAGTATTGTTGAAGCGGTGTAAACAGGCTTTAAGTGTGAAAGAAAGAATCACATTCAAGCCAATTGGCTGTATCTAGGAAAAGTGTTCAGCAGTTTCTGCGACTATCCGAAGTGCCTTATAGTGGTTCCCACTCACAAGGAGCAGCCCTTAGATCATTTAAAACTTAAGCCCCCAAGCTCTAATTGCCTGAGACTATCAAGGTGGCATACTGCATGTCTCTGGCACTCCATACAGTTTCATGTGGACACAGCTACACAGGACCTGAAATTTGATTAGGAGCATATTCCAGCAGTGCTCATGTGGAAGAAGGCCAACTGTGGCTGCAATCATTTGGCTGGAAACAGTGAATTCTGTGGCTTATGAGGGGAAGACAAACACAGGAACATGCATATACTGTAGGACACACATTTACCAAAACTGAGCTCGAAACAGACTTTTGATGAACGCTGGTTCCATGAATCCTGTTATACTTTCAAATTTGAGCAAACTGATTATTCTACAGAATTCTGACCATGCAGTCTTTTATAAATATTGGAGCAATATCTGTTTAAATACCTCTGAAGTATGTCTGAAAGAAAGATGCGCAGCCTAGGTATCCAATGAAGCTTACCAGGTTAGACCAGAAGAGTAAGTAGCAAATGATTGCTTGTAATACCCTGTTAACTAGAAACTTGTTTATACCACTTTATTAGGGGAAAAACAGCACTAACACAGAGAATGTTTAATACCAATTATGCTGTTCTTTTTTTTTCTTTAATTTTAACAAGAAAAAAATTTTGTTGCTGTTCCAAATATATTACTCACCATGTCTAATGTAAATGAATCTTGGAAAAGCTGTAAAAATATACAATCATGTTGAATACAATCAAAACAAAGTTACTATACTTAATACAATTTAACCCTCAAGCTAAAGTTGTTTTCTATTTTTCCATTCAAATTAGTAGTGGAAGGATTCACAGACATATGCTACAGACCCAAGTCATATGAGAAAAATATCAGAAGAAAATAAAATCAGCTATAGAAGAATCCATCGAAACAGCTAATCTTTAGTTTTTATTTAATTCAACTGTCTTGGCTGAAAAACTAGGAGAGAAAAATATTAGCAAAAGCATATTTTTTTTTATAAACATATGGATGATAAAAGAGATCTCTGAAATAGAATAGCAGAGGTAGAAGAAAAACAGAATAGTTTTTACAGCGAAATTTGATTTTGTTGTTTTTTTTTTTTTTCCTATATCATGAACAGTTTCAGAAAGTAAATTCTCCTGGAACTGCACAATTCATAGAATATTTTCTTTCACTTTAATATATAGCTTCTCCAGCATTTGTACTGAACAAGTGATACTAAAGGTATTATTGGAATGGATAATTTTACCACAAATGGCAAGAATCAAGCCATTTTATTGAATCAGATATATATCTTTAAAATCTGTCTTTTAGTGCCTATTCTTTCAGTGCTTAGAATATGATATGGATTAAGTTACTGCTTGTTTCTCTTTTCTAATCTAGTCCTTGTTTAGGCAACAAACAATTCAAGCACAAGCTTTCTTCTGTTGGACACCCGTGAATATACAGAAGCTTCTGCCTTCCTGGACACTCTAGATGCTAACATGATAATAACTCATGAGTAGAATATCTCAATGTTACCAATGTTTCCATATCTGAAAATCTCTGTATACTCATTCTTTTCTACCTTCAACATCCCAAACTACAAAGAATATTTAGACATACATCTCACAGGAAAGAAATAGCAGAAATGTGAGAACTTTCTTTTGCAATCACTTCAGGTTTTCTCCTGTATTTTTTACCATCATTAATCACTTCTTTTCATTTAATACATTGTAATATGTGAAGAAAAAACTTGTTCAAGAAGCTCAATGGATGAGAAAAGGCAAGAGAAAAAACTGTGCCTGGATGTCCATCTTGGAAGACATGAGATTTGAGGAAACTGATGGCAGACAGTGGCAGAGCTGAAAATATGCGGATGTGCAAATGAAGGAGGAGAGAATCATAGGATCGCCTGAGTTGAAAGTGACCCAAAAGGATCATAAAGTCCAACTCCTGACTCCACACAGGATCATCCAAAATTCAGATCCTATGTCTGAGAGCATTGTCCAAATGCTTCTTAAACTCTGGTAGCTTGGTACCATGACCGCTGTCCTGGGGAGCCTGTTCCAGTGCCTGACCACTCTCTCTACGAAAAGCCTTCTCCTAACACCTACCCTGACCCTACCCTGATGCAGCTCCATGCCATTCCCTCAGGTTCTGTTGCTGCCACCAGAGATTAGAGTTGAGCATCTGCCCCCCCACTCCCCTTGTGAGGAAGCTGTAGGCTGCTTTAAGGCCTCCCCTCAGACTCCTCTTCTCTGAGCTGAACGAACCAATGGACCTCAGCTGTTCCTCATACACCTTGCCCTCACCATCTTTGTAGCTCTCCTTTAGATATTCTGTAATAGATTTACGTACTTCTCATGCTGTGGCTCCCAAAACTGCACACTGCAGCATGCAGTGAATTGTTTCGTTAGTTTACCCCACTACACTACAAGTGACTATCTAGCTTGAATTTTCCATATAATGCACACCAGGTCTGTGGCAAGAGTGGTTGTTTGATATTTAGATAATCAAGAACAATTATAGCATTCTCAGAAAAGAGGCTACAGAATACAATTCTATTTTCAACCAAATAATTAGAAGTGGCATATTTACATCAAGCTGCTTTGTAACTGTAGAAGGACAAAAAACTGGACACAAATGTGAAGTAAAAGGGGAAAGGGAAAGAATTTTAGTATAAATGGACTTAGTTGATATTTGGAAATAGTTACTGAAGGCAAAGATCAATCATTACACAGTTCATGACTATGAAAGCAAAGAAAAAATTAGATATGCACAGGGAACTAAAGCATTGCTTATTTTTTCAAGGACATGAAAAATACTCAAGTGAAACAACATCAAGGATGTATTAGAGACAGCAATCTGTCATTTTTATCTGATCATTTCTTATACAAAACTATGCAAACGTTCTCATGCAATAATAAATCATCTGATCTACACAACAGGTTTATTAACTTTCTATTACTACATGAACTGAAATACAAAAAATAAAAAAAAAGTTAACTGACACTAAATGTTACTAAACAACAAACAAGTAAACAAACAAAGAAAGCATTGCAATTGTTACGTCTCACCACCCTAAACCTCTGTGGGACCAATTTTTTTCATCCATGTAACAACTGATGAAGTCAGTGGAAACCAAGAGAAAAATTTAGCCCATTATATTTTAACCATAACAAAAAGGAAAAGGGGAAGTCATTTATGACTTCACAGAGTAATGTCACAGCTACGCGTTCCACACAACAGTTGCAGGTTCTTCTCAAATTAGGTTGTTCACGCACCACATGTAGTTCCAAGCAATGCAAAAAAGAACCCAACGGTTTCCCTAACCAATCAGTTTGTGAAGGCATTTCCCAATAAATATAACCATTTAGTATTCCATCTGTTCACAGCAGTGGAAGATGTTTTAGTCCTTTAATAGTTGACAACTTCAAAAACAGCCCTCATAGTTTCCTGAGGAGGTCTGAGGAAAAGCATATTCTAAGACATAGAGCTTAACTAAATGCAAGATGTGTGCAAAGTTATCTGATGAACTACAGAAGGATATCCTGGAAGTTAATTTTCCAGATGAAAACAAGGTTTGCTGCCATTGAAACATGCTTAAAACAATGTTTTTAGATCTGAGGAGCAGACTATGAGGACTGTCCTGGTTTCAGCTGGAACAGAGTCGATGTTCTTCATAACTTCTTATATGATGCTATATTTTGGCTTTAGGAAAAAAACAATGTTGATAACACACCAATGTTTTAGTTGCTGCTAAGCAGTGCTGCAGAGAGCCAAAGATGTTTCAGTTTTTCAGCTTCTCATACTGTCCTGCCAGCAAGGTGGCTTGGAAGCACAAATCTGCCAGGAGAGGACAGAACCAGGACAGCTAACCTGAAATGGCCAAAGGGGTATTCCACACCATGTGACATCATATGAAAAAAACTGTAAGACTGAGGGGAGCTGGTCAGGGGGTCAACCCTGCTCATGGACTGGATAGGCATTGACTGGCAGGTGGCAATTGTTTTGTGATTAACTTGTTTTGTATACACGTACATGTATATATAATATGGGCTGCTGTGAAAGTAATGTCCCCTATTTTATTCTGTCGGCCCACAATGTCAGAGGCAAATGTTAGTGGTAGAACAGTAGAGGTTGAATCTTCCCACCAATAATCCATTCCATTTTGTTGCCATGCAACAGATGGCAGCAGAGGGGCAGTCTGACACAATGGCATCTGACATGGAAGCGTGCATGAAGCAAAGGTATGAAAGAATAGCACCTACTGACATTTATCAATGTTTTTTAAATGTTTACGGAGACAAAACTGCAGGTGTTAGCACAGTGAGGCAGCGGGTGGTCAGTTTCAGCAGTGCCATCAATGACATGAAAGATGAGCCATGTTCTGGATAGCCATGCACAGCTGACACATCATGAAATGAAGAGCATCTTGATCAGCTCACATGTACAAATCAATGCATTACAACCAGGGAACTGCACATGGAGCTGAATATTGGCTTCACTGCATTGGGAACAATGGTGGCAGCACTGGAATATCATGAAGTTTGTGCCAGGTGGGTCCCAAAAATGCTCATACAGGAACAGAAGGAAGACTGTATGTAAGTTTGTAAGGACCTAACGAACCAATACGAGGTTGAAGGTGATCCAGTTTCCTGGATCACACCATTACCAGTGGCAAGACATGTTGTCACCACTACAAGCCAGAGTCAAAACAGTAGTCCATGGAGTGGTGATATGTGAATTCCCCATCACAGAAAAAGTCCAAGACACAACCCTCAGTAGATAAAGCGATGTGCACTCTCTTTAGGGATAGGAATGGGGTGATCCTTCTGGATTTCCTGGAACCCAGACAAACCATCACCTCTGACCATTACATCATAATGTTGACTAAGCTGGAGCCTCAAACTTCCAGAGACAGTCTGGAGAAGTAGACAATCTTTCTCTTGCAATATGACAACACCAGGCCTCATTCCAGTTTGAAGATCGCGGAGCACATTGCCAATGTTGGCTGGACTGTCCTACCACACCCACCATATAGACCAGATTTGGTGCCTTTAGACTTCTATTTGTTTGGGACAATGAAAGATAGACCGTCTGCATGGGCAAAATTTTCCAAACACCACCACCATCATCATAACAGCTGTGAAGCAGTGGGTCATCTCTGCTGGTGCAGATTTTTATGAGCACAGAATGCAGGCTCTTGCTCACTGCTAGCAAAAAAGCATAGCTAATGGTGGTGACTATGTTGAAAAATTGTGTTTTGTAGCTAAGAATTTGCTCTGTCAAGTAGCATTATGGTGTTTTCTGTATCTGTTGTTGTTTCCATGGAAATAAATAGGAGGCATTACTTTTGGAGTAACCTATATCTATTATTATCATTACTGTTATTTCTCTCGTCCTTTTCTGTCTTAGTAAATAGCTCTTATCTCAATCTATACGTTGTTCTGCCACTTTTTTCCAGATTCCTTCCCCCATCCCATTTGAGGGAGGGGAGATAGTGAAAGGTTGTGTGGTGTTAAGCTGCTTGCTGGGTTAAACCACAACAAAGACTATCTCATGATTTCTATCTTCCTCCTAAGACACTCACCACTCTTTGGCCTTGTAAAAAGGTATTAATTGAAATATCAATATCTCATCACAAGCTATGCCTGTCCCCAGCTTGCCGCTCCTACATGACCTTAAAAGCCTACAGTTGTCCTTCTTAGTGAATGATTATTGAGCTTCTAGATGTGCCAGCTGTGGCAGAGCCAAGAATCAAAAAAGATTCACAATCTCCCTGAGCAGTATAGGATGTTTTCTTCTTTCCTTGTCCCCAGTTGTTAAATAGATTATTGACAAATAAAAAGTGGAATATGATTCTCTATATCGAAAATGATTGATAGTGTTTGTTACGAGATTTTTTAATAGCAACTCCACTCTTCTCTAAGGGAGCTTGGATTATGCCTGAGAAACTCTTGGAAAACTTCAGTCAATACATTCCCCTCAGAGAAAATCAAGCCTTTTTAACCTTTCTGAAGCCAATCCAAAGTTACAAGAACTATTAGAATTCAGATTTGCTTGTGCCCTAGTCCACATCAGATCTGTTCTTCTATACAAGAAACACACTGAAAGGTTGCTACTTCAAGCAGGGAGGAGAGAAAGCACCAGAGGCCATTGCATCATCAAGCAAATCTCTTACACAGAATGGCAGGAACAAAGGTACTATATCCTTATGCTGCAATTACGCACACTTCACTTGTTCTATGTCACGTAAGGTTTCCAGATGCAGACACCTATATGTTGTTAGCTGCAATCAGAGAAAAATGCATCTATTTAGACCTGGATTCCACCACCCTTATTCATACCAGAAAATTAAAGTGAATAAAACTAACTTTTCAAATTTGACACATACCATGTTTACAGAATTGGGACCATCTCAGAGTTAGCTAGCAAACATTTCCCAGCATTGCAGACACGAAATCATCGCCCTTAGCAAAACTTACAGTGGCCTACAACTAAAAGCTTTGGTGTGTTGAGATGTAAGACACCATGTTCAATGGCAGCAATATAAAACCTGATTTGTATCAATGCTATAAAGATCCAGTCCAATTACTACTGTTCATTGCTCTAGCATAAATGAAAAAGTTCGTTTGAGATGTTTGGCAGTGTAATTGCCTATACAGTATAAAGAGCAAATACTGCATCTGAGATTCACTACTTAGCTATTTTCCTGGTTTTATTAGCCTTTGAATCAGGCTAAACATGCTGTTTGTTGTTCATTGCAGTTTTGCAGCTCAACCTTTAAAAAAACCATACTCCAACTAGTTGTATAAAACTTTGAATCCTGAATTCATAAACAACACTAGAGCTTTATGAAAAATCTGCTGGGACTTTGAAGCATGGAAAAGGCTTTTTCTGATGGGTATTAAAGGCAATTGACAGTTGTTAAGTGTGTATATGGAAGTTCCCAGCAAAAAAACAATGCTATGATGAAAAAAAAAAAATGCTGTAACTATGTCGCATTTTCCAATGCCTTGTGCATCTCCTAAGCACAGCCTCCTTAGAAGCAAATACTGGTTTATTTTTTTCAAGAAATTACCTATAAATTAGCTGCCCAAACACCATTATATGTATGTTTAAGCTCTTTTGAATCAGCTGCTGAACAATAACATTTGAAATACCTATTCTCTACTTGAGCAGATGCAAGTGAGAAAAAGCAATACAGCCTCCTTCTCAGTTATCATACAGGTTGCCCTCAATTGTTTAGCTGCATACGAAAACTTTGTGAGAAAAAGCTGAAAGTCCTGAGACAAAAGCAGGGATAGCAGCTGTAAGGCACAACCTCCTTTCTGTACCACAGCGTAAAGCTGTACCACATTCTGCATGGCACTCACCAACACAGGACTTTAGAAGCTGATGTAGCTGCACCCAAGGAGAGCACTGAGAAGCTAGCTTAGTGTTTATCAGAGAGCATCAGCTGAAGGTAAATAACTTTAATGCTAACATCTTATTTTTCCTAGAGATCTATTCTACTAACAGTATCTACCTAACAACATTTTTTCTTTTTTCTTTTTTTCCTCATTTAGTCTCTTAGAAGTAATTTTAAGCATCTGGCAATTTCTGGTGACAAATCGTAACACATAATTCCCCAAAGAGAGTTTTCTCTAACTTTCTATCTTGCTATCACTTTTGAATATTCCAGAAAACAACTGAAACAAAACAATCAGTCACACAGTCACAGCACTACAAAAACAATCCTTCATCACAATAAGAAGAGACAGTTTCACAGTATTAAAAAAACTTAGAATAAAAAGGGGATAAACCTTACAGTTCAATATGAAGAATAGAACTGTAACTGCTTTGTACCTGTGTAAACATTGTGGTAAGAAAACTTCATTTTTGCTTTGAGCTGTTTGCGCCAACAAAGAACTTGTAACCAAACATCGTGACAGAGAAGGAAGAGCTGCTTACTTGGAAGCTGTTGTAGTAATTGTCCTGAATGATTCTGCAATATATCATATGACTCCAGCTTTCAACCTGCCTAGAATGTGCAGGTGTGAGAATACCGTAAGTGAAGATCAGGTTCAAGACCACCTAAAGAACCTGAAGGTATACAAGTCCATGGGGCCTGATGAGATTCATCCACGGGTCCTGAAGGAACTGGCAAATGATGTGGCCAAGCCACTATTGATCATATTTGAAAGGTCGTGACAGTTTGGTGAAGTTCCCACTGACTGGAAAAGGGGGAACATAACCCCCATTTTCAAGAAGGGGAAAAAAGATGATCCTGGAAACTACAGGCCCGTCAGTCTCACCTCTGCACCTGGCAAGATCATGGAGCAGATCCTCCTGAAGGCTCTACTAAGGCACAAGGAAAATCGAGATGAGGTGATTGCTGGTAACCAACATGGCTTCACCAAGGGCAAATCGTGCCTGACAAANGGTCCTGCACCTGGGTCGGAGCAATCCCAAGTACACATACAGGCTGGGTGGAGAATACCTTGAGAGTAGTCCTGAGGAGAAGGATTTGAGGGCGTCTGTGGATGAGAAACTCTACAAGAGCTGGCAGTGTGCGTTTGCAGCCCAAAAGGCCAACCGGATCTTGGGCTGCATCAAGAGAAGAGTGGCCAGCAGGTCAGGGGAGGTGATTCTGTCCCTCTACTCTGCTCTCGTGAGACCTCACCTGGAGTATTGTGTCCGGTTCTGGGGCCCCCAACACAAGAAGGATGTGGAGCTGTTGGAGTGGGTCCAGAGGAGGGCCACGAGGATGATCAGAGGGCTGGAGCACCTCCCCTACAAGGACAGGCTGAGAGAGTTAGGACTCTTCAGCCTGGAGAAGAGAAGGCTGCGGGGGTACCTGATAGCAGCCTTCCAGTACCTGAAGGGGGCCTACAGGAAAGCTGGGGAAGGACTTTTTACAAGGACAGGTAGTGACAGGACAAGGGGTAATGGCTAGAAGCGGAAAGAGGGTAGATTTAGACTAGATATGAGGAGGAAATCTTCCCTGTGAGGGTGGTGAGACACAGGAACAGGTTGCCCAGAGAAGTTGTGGATGCCCCCTCCCTGGAGGTGTTCAAAGCCAGGCTGGCTGGGGCTTTGAGCAACCTGGTCTAGTGGGAGGTGTCCTTGCCCATAGCAGGGGGGTTGGAACAAGATGATCTCTAAGGTCCTTTCCAAACTGAACCATTCTATGATATGAATACTTACAGACACGTATCACTCAGAGGAAAGCCAGACAAAACAAAGAGTCAGTCTTCCAAATCTTCGGTCCTTACTTCTGCTACAAGAATGGATTAAAAAAAAAAATAAAAACACAAAGAAAATAAATCACCAACATACAAATTACAGAAACTGTTTCAGATGGTAAAAGGGCTGTTGTTCTATGCAAATGTTGTTGAAGACATTCCACAGGCATATACTTAGAGATTTATGACTTAACCACCTGTGGGCATCATAAGTGTGCCACAGTTAACTCTATGTGGCAATTCTCAGCACAACTAGAAAAATGCTATGATGTAATGTTTGCATTCAAGAGACTAATACAGACATGTCTAGCATTAACAAGATTAACTTAAGAAATGTAAGCAGACTAGAACAAAACTGAGCTCTTTTACAGCTAGTAGAAATCTTCTGCCTTAAAAAAATTAGGGAATCAAGTAATGAAAATTGCCAGTAAAAAACAAGATAAGCAAAGGAAAGGCAAATAAGCTGAGCATGCAGGAAGACTGATTGGCAAGGTGTAATGGAAAAAGTCCCCAAAACTCTTACGACTATGCCATTTCACCTTTTCTTTCTTCCCCTCGCTCCTCACAAATCTTCTCCTTTCTCTCAAGCTCTTCAAGCTTCTTCCTCCAGCTACTTTCTTCTCCGTCTGGCTGGCCTTTATCTAAGCCTGGGGCAACTCCACCTCAGGTCCACCCCTTCCGGTCATAGGTGCAAGTGATTCCCCAGGCCAGCCACGCCCCTCCACCATGTGCTCAATCATAAGTTCATGCTGGGATCAACTGTTTCCCTACACAAGGCAAAAGCTAACCAAACAAGAAAATAAGCAGAATCCTTTTTCTGGGAGGAGAGCAATAACACACAAACATCTGACATAAGCCACAGTAAAAAGGAAGAGCCCATTTCTTTTCTGATTTCTCTCAAAGAGCTCTCAAGCCTGATCTCCTAGATGTCTGCAACTAAGGATCACCAAGAACGACAGCCGCCAATGCTAAATATGCATTTTAATCTCCATGGTACTGCATACTCTAACTTAGAATGTACATATTAAGAACCAACAGATTTTTACATTTAGTGAAGACTATCAGTATTTTGTAAGAACTGTCATTAGCAGGAAGTATGTTGCTCATGAGAGAAGTTAGCGAAGTTCAGTTTTAAAGCTTAAAACTAGCCTGAATGTCAGTCCATAAATGCTCCGGTTCCAGAGATCGCTAACTCTCTAAGTGATATATTGGCATATTCAGTGGCAATCACTTCATTGTTATTCAAGTTATCCGACTTATTATACAAGCACCATAAACTCATGACTGACTGTGAAGAGCTCCCCAAAACGTACCATTTGTAGAATTACAGGCTATTGGGCTTCTTCTCCTCCCTTCCCCTGGCCCTCCTGGCTTGCCTTTCTAGTTTAGAAACCTATCTATTCTGTATAAGTTTACATTCTCTAGAGCAAAACAACAGGTATATGATAAGACACATTGGCCCAAGAGATTTCCTAAAAGTTCCTCTGCTAACTCTCCTGACACCTTCAAATGGCATTGCGTCAGAATATAGTAGAGGTCCACTTCTTCTGTATTAAGCTTGCTAAGAGCCAGGCTCTGTCAGCAAACGCGAATTACATACTCACAGAACACAAGCTTTCTTAATAGAAAAGACAGATGCCTGTTCATCAAAACCAGGACATGGGGAGAAGCAGATCCCTCACCATTTGGTGGGCAAGCCCTCTCTTTCCCTCCGTCAGTATGTCACGTCAATGATAGGCCAGCATTCTGCTTTCAAGCCTGGCAGATTTCAGTATCTTCCATATACACTTGGGATGCAGATTCTCTTTTCTCATTCATCTTCTGCAATGATTTACATTTAGCTTGTTTTGATTTGATAGTTCATCACACTGTCTTCACTATCACTCTGCAGATCAAGTCTGGAGATGATTTCAACAAAATGAAAGGCAGTCAAAAAACAGGCCAATTTCATTTACAGACTGCTTTTCTGCACAGAATTACTTGGTACTGTTAACTTAAAAAACTTCAAGCCTCAGAGCTGCTACTGTCTCTGAAGCATTTTCTCATATGGTCAAGTTTACATCCTCAACAGAAAAATCCCATCAGACTGAGAAATGCAGTATTTATATTTTTTAGGAATGTAACTGCTTCTCTAAGCATTTTCAAAAACTATTTTCCTCTTAAAACTATTGCTGCTGATTGCATATGTTCAGTACTCCTCACATACTTCTACTCATGCCACTGTTTAGCAAATGTTACATAGTTTTTGCAATGTGATTATATCTATTGGAAAATATCATTCCAGCTGCATCACAGTTGCAATGAATTTCAATCGCTGCTCACAAATGCTTTATTTCAAACATACACTATCAAGTCCCCAGTGGTTTCAGCAACACATCTCAAAGCTAATCCTAATATTATGCAAGGCAGCTCTTCAGCTTCTGTAAACTGTTAAAATGTCACTGTGATTTGCAAAGCATAAAGCATTGTCTTGAATTTCTTTGTAGCAAGAATTGTGCCAGTTGTTCTGGGTTCACAGATGCATATGAATTAACCATTTTCAGCAACCTTCCCTTTTTCACTTTGTTTGTCTCATGTTTCAATACAGTTGTAGTTCCCAACGTGTTCTTCAATGCAATTACCTCACAAACAGAAACCACAATTAGGTATTATGTTACCTGCAGGTAACCCCGAGCAAAATTAATATACAGTGAACTCAGATGAGCTATCTGCTATTCTACTGAATTCAAAGGTCCTTAGAACTCAGCAGAGAGCATGCCAGTTATTTCAAAAGAAGCCTGCATGTTGCATAAACTGTAAAGTCAAATACACTGCAAATATGAAACTACATTCTATCTCTAGAGGCTGAGGCAACAACCTCATGTGACATAAATGTTTCTGTCCTTCAAAGACCTTGCCAGTATCATTAGAGAAGAAGAAGAAAATGAAGATCTAACAGTAATAGTTTTTCTTTTATTTTTAATGGCAAAATTTTTTCTGTTCTGGAGAAAATAAGCCTTATCATACTTCATAAAGGAAAAGGAAACTTTCTATCTCCAAGTCCTCTTTAAGCCAATAGCTGTAAGTAACCAAATGTTGAAGTGTGGTTATTCCTTCACACGCTAATAAGCTGTACTGAAAATGCTTTTTTTCTGCTCGAGGCCCATACGCAGTTTTTCATCAGTGTGTGGATATCCTCTGAGCTGCCTGCTACAATCCTTCACCATATGTTAGATATTCTAAACGCTTGCTGCACAGACAAAGAGCAGCTGCAGTTTGTTAACCTTTGCAACAAAGATACTAAGGTCTCTAAACAGGCTTTTAAGGATATTCTGCAAGATCAAAAGGTTTTCTGCAGAAAACCACAAAATAAAAACTGAAATATTTTAAGACACTAAAGGTAAGTGAAAACAAATACCTAATAGTTTAGGTATGAAACAACTTCTGTTGCAATTTTTAAACTATAGTTATAAATTAAATAGTTGGATTAGTCATTAGTTAGACAAGAAGAATATGATTGTCACTGAGATGAGTCACCAGTCAAGAATTCTGTGCTACACATTATGCAACTCATTTACCAGACATGACTGTCCATCCTACCTCAGGGTACAGTTGGCCCTTTTGGCTGCCAGGGCACACTGCTGACTCAGATTCAACTTGCTGTCAAGCAGAACTCCCAGATCCCTTTCCATGGGGCTGCTCTCCAGTCTCTTGTTCCCTAGTCTGTACATATAACCAGGGTTGCCCTTTCCCAGGTGCAGAGTCTGATACTTGCTCTTATTGAACTTCATGAGGCTGGTGATTTCCCAGTCCTCTAATTTGTCAAGATCTCTCTGCAAGGCGTCTCCAGCCTTGAGGGAATCAACAGCTCCTTCCAATTTTGTGTTGTCCACAGACTTATTTAGTATAGCTTCAAATCTTATATCAAAGCCATTGATGAAAATATTAAAGAGAACTGGCCCTAAAATGGAGCCCTGCAGAACTCTGCTAGTTACTGGCTTTCGCCTTTTGCCGTTAACATATTTAAAGAAGACCTTTTTGTTGTTCCCCACAGTACTGGCCAGCTTCAACTCTAATTGAGCTTCAGCCACATGAACACTATTCCTACAATAGCAAACCATCTCTAGTCCTCCCTTGTTTTCCAACCCCACTTCAGTGGCCATATACTTTCTTTTTCTGCCTAAGCTCTCTAAAATCCATGCTCAGACAAGTTGGCCTGCTGCCCCTCCTGCTTGACTTCCAGCATTTTGGAATTGCCTGTTCCTGTGCTCTTCAGAAGTAGTATTTAATAGGTGACCAGTACTGCTGGACTCTAATGCCTTCAAAAGCAGTTTCCATGGGGAACTTGCTATTTCCCTGAGCAGACTGAAGTTTGATCTTATATCCAGGGTTGAAATTTTGGTGGCAGCTTTCCTCCTATCACCAAAGACTTAAAATTTGACTACTTCATGGTCACTATGGCAAGATGATCAGCAACCACCACTTCATCCAGAATACCCTCTCTGTTCACAAACAACAAATCCAGGAGGGTACCTTGCCTAATTAGTTCCCTTAGTATCTGTATCAAGAAGTTAACATCAAGGTGTTTTAGGAATCTCCTGGGCCTGTCTGCATCAACTGTATGGTGTTCCCCATCAACATATGGCAAATTGAAGTCACCCATAAGGACAAAGGTGGCTGATCTAGAGGTCTCTCTTAGTTCCTTTAAGAATATTTTATTGGTGTCGTAATCCTGGCATGGATAGCATATAGTAGACTCCCACCTTATTTGCTTGTCTGCTAATCGTTACCTAGAGGCTCCCAACTGTGTCATCACCAGCTGCAAATTCCATATGACGCAGCCTCTCTCTCACACACAGCCAGTCCTCTGCCTCGCCTGCCCTGCCTATCCCTGTTGAAGGGACAATCCATCATGACACATCAGTCACAGGTCTCTTCCCACCAGGTTTCGCTTACGCTAGCAATGTCATAAGTCTGGGAATAAGCCAAGGCTTCTAGCTCCTCTTGCTTTTTGCTCATGTTGCATTGGCGTAGAAACATTTCAAATATGCTTGACTGTATCCAGCACCTAGTGGAGGAGACTGAAGGATCTCGTTAGTACACAGTCCCTAAGATTTTGGTGTGTTATTCCATAGCTTATCACTGATGAGACAGGTTTTATCCCTTTCTCCTTTCAAATCTTGTTTAAAACTCTATTGATCAGCCCTGCTAACTCCAGTACAACAATCCTTTGCCCCCCCTCTAAGAAAGGTGCAACACATTATGTCTGGCCCTTGGTAGACCATCCCATGATCAGGAAACCCAAATATCTGGTGGTGACACCAGCTTTGGAACCACGCATTGATCTACTGGATCTGCCTGTTCCTATTAGCATTCTTTCCCACTACTGGAAGAATGGAAGAAAACACTACCTGTGTCCCTAATCGCTTAACCAGTTGCCCCAAGGCCCTGATGTCCCTTTTGATTGCCCTTGCCATTTTTTTATTTCATCACTGTTGTCATGAAAAAACAATAATGGATAATAATCAGAGGGTTGTTTCAGGATAGTGAGTTTTCTATTAACGTCTCCTATCTGGGTCCCAGGGAGGCAGAGGTGTTCATTGTATTAAAACAAACTAGACAAAGGGAAAGTAATTAACCATCTCAGCCTCAAGAGGTATTCAATTAGTATGTATTTTTGAATCTTTTAAACAGTTGTAGTATATAGTAAAAGATTGTTTCACAAAAGTATTCATCACAGTAGCAAAACATTAGGCACCTTTTCTAAATATGTTTTGTTCAGGGAATATTGATGTCTCCATGTTTCTCCAGTGAAAAAGCCTCTATTTGCACATGCACAATGACCACAATCCTCAAAGTGCTAACTTTTGTATTTTCGCTCAGATCATCAACTAAAAAATATTTTTAATGTGGCTCAAAAGAAAAAAAAATAGCGGAAACTTCCTCTCAAAAGTTAAATACAAGCAGTTGAACCAATCTGAAAAGTATAAGTGACAGACAAGAGAAAAAAGTATTCCCTCTAGAATATGAGAAAAGATTAAAATAAAGACCAAGTGAAAGATAGTTTCCATCAAGGCCAAATCTGGAAAAGCCTTCTACATACCAAAAATATGGTAACTGTAGGAGCTCAAGAAGCTCTGAGAAAATCATTGTGAACATGCAAGTGCTGAACTGGCTTCTGAAGGATGAAGCAATGAGCTTTATTTATTACAGATAGCTGATATTACCAACTGACAAAAATATTGAATAAGGTCACTTTTGAAATAGAGATTTCCAATTTCTTCAAGATTACAATTTAGTGAAAACTCAAAACTGCAATGAGTAAATCACATAATTTCAATACATTTATTAAAAACAAACCACTGACCCCCACCTTAAAATACTAGTTAGAAAATTGAGAAATTTGGGTGTATTCCTTGTGTCACCAAGTTACTTCACACCACAGATAAAGACAGAATCAGCTGTGCTAAAACTAGAAAATCTGCTCAACCTGGAACTGAGAACTCTAAGAATTGTACGTTTAATTGCTTTCCAGATTGAGTGTAACTGCAGTGCCATATGGACACAGACTCATGGCTCCAAAAATGAACCAATATATGTCTACATAGTACAACATGAGTCCATAACATGGACTCTGACAAGTGTTAGCTGAGGCCTATCTACATAACCACATCCTCTCTGAGCAGAGTTTTGATCTGACTCTGATTCAGCTCCCAGCTAATAGTTGTGTAATTAAAATTTCTCTCAGTCATAAAGGTGTGATATTCATAATCTTATGAAAAACTGAGATGCTCACGTTGAAAAAAAATACCATAAAATTTAAAGAAACAACAAGTCAACAGCCTGGTTCTCAGCTTTGTAAACAGATAGTTCAGCCCAAAGTTGCATGTCCTCCTCTCTACTAAACTGTGAAATACTGAACTTGAACAACCTGAGGGAAGATAAACAGAAAATCATTCCAATACTCTGTGAGCAGCCTGTTATGGTGGAAACTGCCTCAGGATCTAAACAGGTTGGACAACTTTATGTTGAGGAAATCAGTTATTATATTATACATCAGAAGATGTGCTGAACCTAGCTTGGCAATCATGAAAATATTTCAACTGAAAAGCTGAGTTAGCATGAATTATCCTTGAAAGTTTTTGACTGATCACTCCAGTAAAAGTAATGTCAATAGTTACAGGAAAAGGAACATTCTCACCAATTTTGGTGGGGGAGTATTTAAAAAAAATAAAAAATAATAAAAAAAAAGCATTCTACAGATTTTTACAGTTATATTCAAGTCACACTTCTGGTTTCATAATACTCCCATTTAATGGGGACAAATAGGGTTCTAGAACAATGAAAAAGGGCAATTACACTGCCTACATTTGAGAAGGCAAAAAAGGAAATGAGCAATTGTAGAATCCTGCTTTTAAATTTGGGAAAGCTTATGGGACAAATGTACAATTATCAATAAATATTTGAGATAACATGAATAAAATTAAATAATGATGCATAAAAGCCAAATTATATTCAACCTTCTCTGTGATAGGGTAAGATATCTGATAAAAAAGAACCATGAGACTGAATACATCTTGACTTTAAGTAGAAATCTTGACACCACCTCATAGGACATTCTCATACTCAAATTAAGAAAATGTAATATAGATAAAACAATTATGTTTTATAGCCTGTAGCTCCCTCTTGTAATGCCGGAATTGAGCAAAATTCCTCAAGAGATTTATCTTGAGTCTTTTTATATGCAGTGTTTCTATTAATGATTTGTCTGGTGAAATAAACACTACGCGTATTAAATTTGCAATAGATGATAAAAGTTTATGGCTTGCAAGTTTGCTGAACATCAAAATTAGGATCTGTAATCTCCTAACCCTACTTTTGCTTTCCCCTGACAAATGGTCTGAGAGAAAAACAGAGCGTGAGTCATTAACAACAAGGCAAGGTACAATACTCAAGTGAAAATGATCCTCTGTCCAAATACAGGATGAGAATAACAGAATTCTTCAGAAAAGATCCTTGGGTTTATAGTAGACCATTAAAATAAATGTTACTCAACTATGTCATGACACTGTGAGAAAGGCAAACTTCATACTGAGGTATATAAACAGAAAGCCATCCAGGAAGGCATGAAAGTAATCTCACTATTTTCCTAAGCACTGATAAGACATCAGCTGGAACTCAGTGTTTGGCTTCATGCTCCGCATGTCAAGAAAGACATTCAGTCGTTTCAGTCTGGAGAGTTCAGTGGACATCAGTACATACTTCTGAAGAAGAATGAATTAGATTTGTTTAGCCAAATGAAAGAGATCAAACTGTCTATCACTACAGTTTTCAGATATGCAAAAACTGAAACAGATAAAAAGGAGACCGATCTTTCCTCTGTATTCCTCCTGATGGATGGAAAGCAATGATCAAACTATAGTAAAAAAGAATCAGGTTACAGATGAAAGCAAACTTTTGTAGACCAGTGTGACAGATTGCCTGGGAATGCAGTAGATTCTCCATTCTCAAACATTTTAAAACTAAATTTTATACCGGACTGAACCAAATTGCCTTCAGGTCTTTTCTAACCCTACTTTCAATTGAATCTGTGAAGGCTGTAAGCCATCATAATTTGAGAGGACATCTGGAATATCAAGCAGGAAGGTGAGTGTGATAACTAGAAGAAGAGTAAGATGGGACAATGATATCAATCACAGAGTTTTGGATTTAGGGACTAATAAAGATTTTAATTTACATGCTGGAAGATCACTATCTGGAAAGAACAAGATTAAAACAACTACTGTATGCTTGGTAATGGTAATCTTGCAGCCATCTTCCATCATCACTTTATTTGAAGGAAAATTCTGCCCTATAACATACATGGAAATTTATTTACAGCAGAGAGAAAGTGCTATAATTGCCATTGTGAAGGGCAGCTGTGATAGGTCCCCCATCTAGAGAACTGCATGAAGTATCTCTTGATCATTCTCAATACAGGAATTGTTTAATTTTCACACAAGCATAGAGTGACTATGAAAATAACCAGAGAAACAGGAAGCATTTGTTGCCAAGTAGTCTGAAAGTAATAGTTCTGTCCTTTATTTGCCAGACTAAAATCTGACAGAAACAATAGTTAGATTAAGAATCACCAAAGAAGGAAGAAAAATATTCATATAGTACTCACTCAGGAATAAACAGAAATTAAAAATAGTTTTATTAAGAACTTCTTAGAGCGAGAAATTGCAATAACAATAAAAACCTCTCCTGCTAATAGAGGAGGCAAGAAATCCCCTCTGAATGACTTTTAAATGCAATTTGGTACATTTCTGACAGGCAAGAGTTCATCATCGTTTTTTACTAAAATCCTCAGAAGTTTGAGTCGTACACAGGCATATTTAATTCACACTTAAAAATTCATGTTTCCTTCATAAAAAGGACTACTCAGGGCTGTACATGGACAACTATATAAAGCAGACCTTTTGTGCAACAATGAACTTTTAAAATTCATTTTCATACATGTGTACACATACACATTTTCCCAAGGTTTAACTCACCGTGATTATTGACAGTCCTCATTTGAGTCCTGCAGCTTTGGTCACAATCCTGTTAATCAAGCAATGATGTTAACTGAGTAGGTCTCCCCATTCCCACACCCCCTACCCTTTGTTCATTGGCTTTGTTTCAACTGTTTTCTAACTCTTTTTTCACAGACAGGCGCATTTCAAATTCATTATTGATGCAACTAATCTAAAACAAGTGTTAGCCTTCTGTTAAAGATTTCTGAAAATGATACAAAAGTAATCCATGAAGACTGAAGTAGATTTAGAGAAAAGAAGTGATTACTAACCTTCAAAATTACAGCAATGGCTTACAAGTTTTTGTTCCTTCTCACCTTTTCAGATAAAGGAAAGGTTAATTTTTTTCCACCACCTGAATAGCAGTTTCCCAGCGCAGACTGACTTCTAATCCAATCAACAGAAAGAAAACTTAGGATCATTTTCTTTACTAATATTGATACTAATTCAATTTGCTACAATGTCAGAAACAAGTCAGAACTGTTCTTCAAATTCAGTTCAAGCTGTACTTCAGAGTAAAAATAGGACAATTAGCAGTTTGGTTTTTTTTTTTTTTTTTTTAATAATCAGATAGCTAGTGTTCATTATTTCTGAATATTTCTTCCAGTGCATTGAAGAATAGCTAGAAGTAGAGCTCTGCATTATAAATGGGCTTAATCTTAATCAATATGAAAATAATATTTGGAAATTTCACACTATATCATAAGTCATTCAGAGAAAATATTTTTGTACTCTTACACTCCCATTATGAATAATGCAAAGAAACAGTTAATAGAAAATGTACTGAATGATGAATTAGAACCACATTGAAAGTGTAAAATTACAGGGAAAAAAAAAAGCGAAAAAAAAAAAAAACAATGAATGCTTGTTTTAAATTCTTCTTCCAGATAGGTAACCATTTTCAACCACATCTGCAATCCATATTTGAGCTATATCTTTATCTATTCTTATAGCTAATGAGGAACAAATTACTTATTACTCATGAATGACACTAACTACCCACTCTTGCACAAAAGAAGAATATTACAATTTACATTTAAATGAGATTTGAAATGTTAATGAACAGAGCCAGTATTCTAATTATCTATACAAATACATTAAATTAAGGTGAACTTTAGTAGATGAATTACTTCAGAACCATAGTCTGTTTGCCTAGCAGCATTACTGAAGTATAGTCAGTATTTATAGGACAATTCCTAATAATCAAGGGGTCAAAAATGGGCAAACAATGGCACTATATACCTCACATTGTTTGATTGAAGGGAGATACTTATTTTTTTTACTACATACACAGAAATAACTCAAGAAAGCACCTCAAAGACATCTGATACTTCCGTGCATTTTCCTATCAGCATTGATGGTTTTCTTCAATTAAAACTGGGGAGGGGAAGGGGCTTAGATGTTATGTTCTTTTTGCACTAAAAATTATCTACATGGTATATTCTTAGTGTGTGTATCTCTTTAGATTTAGTGCATGTTTTTTTCCAGTCAAATGGGCCCAGGCAGACATTGATTTTTGCTGTCTATCTCCAGCTGCAACGTTTAATTTCCCATTTCCTGAGTTCATTATATAATTCACATTTAAACATCTGAGAGGAGAAAACTAAAGAAATACATAGTAATGCTTTTGTAAAATAAAGATGCTTTTTTTCCTCTGAGTATTCAGTTTAAAAGGTCAAATTGGTCAAATTTCCACTTTTTTTTTCTTCTCCCCTAACCAGTTGTCCAGATTTGACTGAGGTCCTAACTCTATACCAGGAGAAATCAAACGGCACCTTTAATATTCTTAAATATTTCTGACCAAGTAAAACATTTTCTTTGCCTATATTAACAAGCCCAGAAAATTAAGTTGGTATTGCAGTCAGAAACATAATACTCAGGACAAGTCAAAACAAATCCCCTAGAATGTTTAAATATTAGCCTCATTTATTTTACCTGTTCTACACACTGACAGATTCCAGATATCACTGAAGGATCAAGAAATTAAAACCAGCAACATAAAGGTTAACATAAACCACAAACAACACTACTACGGCAACAGTTGTGCCATGATGAAAATGAAATTTCTACTTTATTTACTAGATCTTTTTTTTTTTTTTTGTTTAACTAATGTCTTCTTTACACAATTTATGTGAAAAGCGTAGTTTTCAGTGGGGATTTGGTTGAAGGAATTCAGTAAACAATGTTAGTATAAGTGAGATTATGGCATAACGTTTTTTCAAATTTGGTATGATATTTTAAAAGGCACTTGGTAATACCTTTATTTTCAACAGCATGACCATGTGAAGTTGCTGAGAGTGAAGTCCAAACTGAATATTTTGGATTACAACAACAGAAAGAACTGATTACTATATTATTAAATTGTATTAATTGATATCTTTTGAATTATATAGGAAGTCCATACATTGAGTCACTTTCTGTTCTGACATTGACATGTTTTTCATCACTTCAGTGCTTCCTTCTAGTGATACCTACTCGTATTCTCCCACTAACTAAAGGTCTGCTCAGAAATTCTAGTTCCACTGGATGTTGCATGTCTTGCTCACTTGTATCACGCTCCTCATTTAAGCTCAGCAGCAACTGCTGGTGACTGGAAACAATTTTTTATGTCAAGGAAGTTCTTAAAAAAGAACATTTAAATGTGGCACTGATACTGAATTATGCATAAACTCTCAAATCTATTTTAATCATTATCACTATCTCCTGCTTCTCTTAATAATAAGTTAAATAAAGAGGTAAAATAACAAGTTCAAGATTTATTTTTAGGAAGGTGAAAAGCTCAGCAGTCTCCAAGTGGACTATGTCAATACCAATTCCACCCATAACATCCAGCACATGAGCTTCATGAGAGGGGAGCAGAGATCCTCATGAGTAAAAACTAGAATAAACAGTTACAGGTTAACTGTTAATTACTCAGAGCATTTGGCTCACTTTTTTTTCGTTGAATATATAGAGATGGGACTTATACATCCAAAATTAAAAAGGTACACTGGCAAATGAACTTCAAACATTACAATAGAAGTCAAGGTTTTGGGGGCTCTGATTGACTAATTCTAAGAAGAAATTCCCCATCACCAGAAACTCATAAATATTATATAGAAATGGAAAATCCATCCTTACTCTTTCTTTAATTGGCTTCACCTTCTGTGAAACAAGTTAATTCACTGTATTATTCTGAATTATACATCAAAACCAGGCAACTACATACTACACAGTAGGAAAAGGCTAGATCTCCTTCACAAAATCCATCCTACATAGTAATAATGATTATGCTTAAATATTGCAAGCCTGAGTGAAAAGCTTCTTCAAAAACCTTGAAACTTGGAAAAACTTCTGATTTGATAGTAAAAATTAAATTTTTACACTGCTCAGGAATATCCTGAAAAGAGTTTTTTTAAGAACGGAAATCAATAATCTTGCCTGTATTGGACTAATAAAAAACAATACAACTCAGTGAAAAATGCTTTTCATGTAGTATTATGGTATTTAAAGTAAAATGCATAGGAAGCAGACTAGCCAAGGGCCATTTCCAATGCAGATGTATTAAAATACTTTTTTGGAAGGAACACTTACTGTTGCTGTGGTTTAAACACAAACACTGTTGCAGCAGCTTCTCCAACCATACACATATATCCTTCCTGCATGCTATAACTAGAGTAGAACATACATTATTTCACTTGCTGCATGTTTTGTTTCTTCTTATTTTTTTAAATTTCACTATTATCACTTCCACTTTGTAACTCCACTTTTCTCTATACATTGAAGTTTTAGTCAAGACCAATTTGACCATAGGTGAGAAAAAATGAGCCATCTTGCACCTGTCTTTTCTCTTTATCCTTTTCTGAATTTTTTTCACTTCCAGTGAAATACCACTTTCTGACTGAACTGTGTAATAGTTTTTAAAAATATCTCCAAATCTAGTTTTCCATGTGTGACTTCTACGCATTTTTTTTTATTACTACAAACTCCTCGAAGTTGTCTCTCTCATGATTTTTTCTTTATTGTCTAACACATGGCACTAGGAATATGATATTTTTTTCTGAAAATGTCAAAGGCTATGAAGTGCATTTGGAAAGATTCAACATATTTCTTGAGTTCTAGGATTTTATTTAGATTAGTTACTATTATCTTAAACATGCATATGACTTGCAGTCCTGATTGATGCAAAAAAAAAAAAAAAAGTAAAAATACAGTTTGAAATGCACAGGGGATCTATATATTGAATTTCCAATAAATCATACTTTGCATACAATCACAATAATCTCTGTGAACATGTTTAATGTTTGAGATCACATTTTTAAATGCTGCTCACGTCAAGATATCACATTTACAGCAGAAACAGCATTCCAGGAAATCTGAAAAAACAAACAAACATTTTTACTCCCTTCATTAATCATGCTGTAAATTATGTTGTAAATATATATTTAACGAAACAAAGAACTATAATTCTGTTCTCTAGACTCTCCATATAAAACTGGAACTACTCAGCTGAAACAAGACACATAAATATATTTTTTGACTCAATAAGATAAAATGAAACTTTTAAGTCTCTCTGTGTGTCAAGAAAAAATCTACAAGCTTCAAAACAGCAATGTTTCACATGAGTAACCTGATGACAGAAAGTAAATTTACACCACAGTCATTCATTCTTGTCATCTTCCTCCAGGTCAAAAACGGTCTCTTTTTTGTGACTTTCTCATGAAAAGTTGCAAAATTGGATATAGGAAGCTTCATTTCATTTATTTGAAAGAAGGTTTCTCAGTTAACTTCACTCAAAGAAAGATTGCCCAAAGGACAAGTTAGAGTTTGGTTTGAACTTCAGAAGAAAAATCTCCACAAAGTGTTAGTTGCCAGTGCCTGCTGTATATGAGAAGTGTCTGCATTTTAACTGTTGTTTATGTTTTACAAATGTTACTGCTGAAACTCACTGCAGGAAGTGCAGAACGTAGTTTAGCATCTAATAGAGCTATGGGCTTTAGAAAGTACGAGTTGCTGATTGATGTACATGGGTCCTAAGAAGACAAGCAAAAAATAAAATACTATATACACATTATTAAACAAACAAACAAACAAAACCTCTTTAAAGGTATCTGTGATTACTAATAAAAGTCAGCATTATCAAATACTTTTCTGACCTTAGTTCTGTGGAAAGTGTGACAAGAAGAAAGAGTGCTTTTGTTTTTAACATGTACCCAAATTCTACGGAACTAATGATACTCCCAAGACATTGGTAGGATTATCTTTTCTTCTAAAGTAGTTTGTCAGCTGCTTCTACCTGCTAGAACAATTTGTATTTCAAAGGCATAAAATATGACTACTTGTTACAAAGGAGTCGTAGACATGAAATTTCTATATAGCAGCCCATATGGTGCTTTGCTTAGGATTTGTGATTAAAATGAACTTCATAACAATGTTTTGGCCATTGCTGAGCAGTGTCTGCACAGCATTGATGATTTCTTTCTTTATCATTCTGACCCTGCAACAGAACAGGCTGGTTGGTGGGCAAGAGGTTGGTGGGTGACACGTGGGACCCAAACATATCAAAGAGATACTCCAATTAGATGATAAGCAATAAAAGCTCAAGGAAAAGAGAAGGAGGAGAGCATGAGACTATAGAATGGTTGAAATTGGAAGGAAGTGCAAGAGGCCACCCTGTCCAGCATCTATCTTTAAGCAGGATTCCCAGGACCACATACAGGTGGCTTCAGAACTTCTCCAAGCAGGAGACTCCACAGCATCCCTGAGCAACCTGTGCCACTGCTCAGTTACCCTCATGTCTTAGTTTCTAACAGAAGTTACGCTACGTCCGAAGCTCCGTTCAACACTGCCAGGATGTTATCAGTATCTCTGAGGTCCCAAGATAGCTTCATACTAGACACTACGAGAAGCATAACTTCTGTTAGAAACTAAGACACCTCACAATAAAGAGGTGCTTCCCAATGTTCAGACAACACCTTCTGTCTTTCAGTTCATGCCAACAGTCTCTTTTCCTGTCACTGGCATCACTGAGAAGAGCCTGGCTCCATTATCTTCACATTCTCCCTTCAGGTGTTTATAGACATTGATGAGAATCCTTCCTGCTCTCTTAGTCTCTTCTCATAGAGCTCTCATGGAGTACTTTCATCATCTTGATGGACCTCTGCTGTATTCTCTCCAGTATGTCTAGCACAGAACTGGACAGAGTACTGCAGGTGTGGCCTCACCAGTGCTGAGTAGGGGGTAACTGACCCATTGGCAATACTTTGTCTAATGCAGCTTTATTTGCTGCACACATACTGTTGGCTTGTAGTCCACTTGGTGTTCACTAGGATCCCAGGCCCTTTTCTGCACAGCTGCTTTCCAGACAGGTGGACCCCAGCCTGTCCGATGGTCCAGGTTTTTCCTACCTAGAATCTAAGCTCTGCACTTCCCCTTTTTGAACTTTTGCACTTTTTCCCCTTTTTGAGTTGGTTCATGTCAGTCCACTTGTTCAGCCAAAGAGAGTCAAGGTCCTTCTGGATGGCAGCACAGTTCTCTGGCAACACCTCCCAGTTTTGTGTAATCAGTTTGTTTTCGAGTGTCATCAGCCCTCCATGTTAGGTGTAAAATGTGTGTGATTATGGTATTTGTCCTTCCAAGAAACCAGTAGTTTCTCAACAAGCAGTTGAGACCCTGCTTCTCAGGTAGTAGTTAGACATATGTCTGTTTCTGAGCAGTAGTGGATGAATTACTTATTTGCTTTGCTCATATGAACAGCTTTTGCTTCATCTATTAACTATTTATATCAACCTATGAGTCTTCTTGCCTTCGTTCTACTTTCTTGCTGCCCACAGGAAAGGGTGATCAAGGTAGATCAAGGTTGTGTGGGTGTTTAGCAGCTGGCCAGGGTCATTCCACTACAAATGAAATAAAATAATCTCAAAAAGAAAATGCTTTTAAACAAATCGTATTTGATATAAGCTTACAAAGCTGTGTACCCTTTTGTCCAGAGATATGTGGATAGATACTCATGCACATTTGTCCCAGAAGCCCTATGTGACCAGAAAGTCACTCTAGCTTAGGGAAGCCTGAGGGCATTATGCAAAATACCTGTGGGCCACATAAGAAGCTAGCAGCAGTCTGGAAGCAACAAAGCACCAAGCCAGAGATACTGCCCCACAGGCTCTTAACACTACTGTCCATCTAGCTTCCAGTCCTGTAGTGGACAGTAGAGACTTTTGAAGGAAGGAAACATCTATAGACTTCATGCAGCCCTTCACTGCTCTGAGCTGCAAAATACTTCCAGTCTGGCAGCATTCATTTGAAAAAAAAAAAAAAAAACACAACCCTAAAATATGTTCAGTGTAAACAATTCACTCAGGGTGTGAAAGAAACATTCTGCAGCTATGTGATAATAGGAGGAGAAAACTGGGTTAAAGCAGCACACCTCAACAAGCAGCAGGCAGCAGAAAAAACTGAGATGCAAGAGAAAAAACTACTCACAATTCCATTTAGTTTGAGAAAGCTAGTTTTCACTTCAGCCATGCTCCTGACTCTGGGATTTATTTCCTGTGAATATTAGAAACTCACTGAAATGAATTCTTAGATTAGTGAAATTTAAGCTTAAACAACCAAATATTTATCCTAATTTTGAGTTGTACCTTCACTCCTCTCCCCCCCCCCTCAAAAAAAAAAAAAAAAAAAAACCCAATAAGCTTCACACTGGCCAGTTAAACCATTCATTCAGACAGATGGAATAAAATAGATAAAATTGATATCTTGATATTTGAAAAGCACTTAATGATTTGCAAATATGCAAATCATGTAAGTACATGATATACATCATGTATGTACCCAAATCAAGCTATGTACAAAGAGTTATTGACTAACACCACATGTACACATGCATTCACATAGAGACAGACATGCGCTCATGCAAGTTCAGAACTCCTGAATATACAGAAAGGCTGCAGTTGTTGAATAGCTACATCAAGTATCTCCACAGCTGGTAATTATCCATTGTCAGGGGCTGATGTAGTGCAGCATACTCTTTCAGACTACAGAACCTAACGTCATAAATTTAACTTATGATGTTAAGACCACGTCTCCAAAATATTAATTAACTTAGTAGCAACAGCTTGTACATTTATATACTCTTTCAGAAGTATACAATTCTTCTTTAAAAACTTGGAAACCTCTTGAAAATGGTTAAATAAATCACTCAGTTGTCAGTTATATTACAGAAGTACTAATCTTCTATTCAACGCTACATGCAAAACCTCTTCTATAAATACTGAAGCACTAAAATAAATTTTAAAGATTTTGTATTTAGGAAGCATCTGGCTATTCCTTATCTTGCATTCATTAGAATGTAGCAGAGCTGCTGCTTACTTTATCAAATGCCAGTCATCAACTTAAATCAGATAATTTGGTCACTTCCAAAGAACTTTCAACATAGCTGTGCCTTACAGCATCAAACAATTCTTTACATTTATCATTTCTTTCACCAAACGCATTTCAGCTTTCCTGCCATTATAATAGAACAGCGGATATAGAAAGTAAAGACGTTTGATTAACCTGTACATGGTAACGGGAACTTGAATTATAACCGAATCAGTGAGTGACTTGGTGCAGAATTTACTGCACAGATGCGATAAGGACACTGCCTCTGTCAAAGGACCCAGAGACTGCTGGGTCTCAGTACTCAGTACCAGTCACTGCCTGACTGCTGTACGCCGAAGAGCCTCCTTCCCAGGTCAAACAATGCAGCTGATGCATTCTGCACTGCACAGTTGGGCCAGCAGCAAGGCTGAGCATGTATCTGGAACACACACACAGAGGGCTCTAGCACAGCCAGCTGCACAGGCTGCTGTTACCTCAAAAACACACACACACGATGTTCCCTCAAAAACCAGCACGGGCCCTCAGCCTCTATAACACCCATACACTGGGTTCTCCTAGCTCCCATCCATGTAACCAGTTGTATGGAGTTTCTTAATGGCTCATCAACTAGTGGTTGGAGACTTTCAGTCTTAGACAAGGTAACAGAGACAACACCAGACAGGTTTGTCTCTCTAGAAAGGTCGTTGATCTGGTCACATTAGCGAAGCAGATGCTCTCATATTTCACATATGCTTATTGAAAGTATACAAAACATTATGTAGACAATCACTTGATGTTACCAGCTGGAAACAAGTTCCTATCTTCTGCAACCTATACAACATGCTGATCCTGCTAATGACATAAAACAGAAAAAGAGAAGAGTAGCCTACAACACCTGGAAGCTTCTTACTTCATTTGATATTCAAATATGTTAAAGAAGTGTAAACTGACATCTAGAAAGATTTTTTTTATTATTATAAACATGAAAGTTCAGGAACATAAAGGCAACCTGCGCCAGTTGGGAGCAGACTGTGCCACAGACCTCATATAGGTAGGTCTTACATTTTGAACTACAAGAGCTCTCATGTACAAATTCTGGACTCCAAGCAGCAGCAAAGTACGCAACCTGTGTGTTAGCATGGAAACAGGGACAGCAAAACCCGGTGGCTAAAACATAGGAAAAGACTGATGCACTGACACATGAGACGTCACAAAGGGTCAGAAATGTCAGATCTTCCCCTGAGTAGAAAACCGCAAAAAAAAAATCTCTTATGAGATTATGGTTGGATGAGTTAATGGTAATAAAAATGGAGGATGCTCAAAGAAGAATGAGTAGGCATCCCACATGTACAAAGTAAGCTTCTCCACTGCTGTGCTGTCACTGTTCACAGTAAGTGGCCAAAACTCACAAAGTCTGAAGGCTTTTCTACACAAGCACTTCTTTCAAATTTCTTAGTGATTTTCTCTCATCATCATTTTTGCTGTTGAAGACAATTCAGAGTCCAGAATGAGAAAGGAAGTAAAGATAGAGACTAATTTTGAACTGCACTTATTCTTTATTTGCATAGAATACAAGTACATAAATTGTAATCCTAGGCTGCAATCAGGTTATACTGAGTCTGTACGTAACCCCTTGTACAAAGAAGAAACACAAAACTCAACATACACTGCATATGCTATGTTCTCTCAGATTACCACCTCAGAAGAATGCAGGAGAATGTAGGGTACTGATCTTGCATACTGACCTTGCATTATCTGTCCTCTCATGACAGAAGGAAGGTCTAAGTGAAGTACATGAAGTTTAATGCTGCATGTTCCTATATTCACTAGGTCTCATTCTGCTTTCAAGAAAATTTTATAATGGTCTAATTATGTAGGTGGGAATAAAGTGATGTTTCTTTCTGGCTCAGACTTTGTGACAACGCTATATGGAACTGTAACATTGTGCATTCTTGCTCTTTCTGATTGGTCAAGAGATGGACCTGCAGCTAAGCAGTGGCTATCTAAACTAAACTGTAACAATCTTGTAAAGGCCTCAGAACAAAACCTGTACTGTAACACTCTTTCGAAAGTTACAGAACAAACACACGTCCTGTTCAAGTGCAATGGAGAAGTCACCAGCTAGACATCTTGCTAAAGTTGTTCTCAGGTTCCTCCCCAGTCACAACCTTCCACAAACACCATGAAAAGGAAGAAATATGGTGGTATGGCAAGCACACACGTGATACGAGAGACTCTGCCTGGCAACAGCTCATGGCCCAACCACACCCTCGATGACCCCAGAAAACGAAGAAGGAGGGTGGACCCTCAGGATATCATGGGATCTGCAGCGGTGACTTTCCTTTTCTTTTTTCTCTCTCTCTCATCTTCTTTTCTTTTTGCTCTCTCCCTCTCTCTCTCTCTCTCTCTCCTTTCTTTTAATAGATAAAGGCACACACTCGCTCAATCAACACCTTGACTCTGTTCTGAGGCTTAATTCAAAGGGATTGGGATCAGTATAACGAACTGCAAGCTGCTTTGGCTTGCCACAACAGACATTGACTATAGTGAAAATCTAGTTAACTACCATATGAATAATAAGAAGATAATCCGTTCCTATATTTGAAAAAAGCAAAATTCCGTAACCTAATAATGTTTCATAAAATTGACTCCTCTGGAAAGGCCATGAGTATTTAATTTATATGCAACACACTGTACTATATTTGTTATGTCGTTATAGAACATAAAGGTCATTTTGTGCATGACAGTTCATGATCTTATAAACAGACTGGAAAAACTATTCACATGCTTTTGTTACACATATCAACATTTAAATTCATATCCTTCTAATGATTTTATATATTGTCTCTCAATAAGACAGAATGGCAAACTTGGATTTATAGACAGTTACAAGTAAACAGTGAATATGATTGACATGCAACATCCTTTAGCCTTTTGACTTACTCCACAGCTGAACAGGCATGGCATTATTTTGTTATGATTACTAATTCAGAACATATTCACAACTAGCAGATGTTTTTCTCTTGGTTGCTTGGCAATTAAAGGATGTTGCTGCAGCTGAATTTTGCACCTGGACAGCAAGATGACCAAAACAGTTCTGTAGAGCCTTCGGCTTATGAAAATTTTGTCTTAGTGCAGATGATTAATTTGAAACTAACACTAGATACGTGTCTCAAAGGAAATGGATTCATCTTGAATAACTGGTTAATGCAAGACATTAGATAACAACTGCTATATGAGTACATAAGAATACAGCTAGAAGAAAAGAGGTATTCTCCATTGCTGATGAGAATTTCAGATAACTCAGTCATATGTTCAGTTTCAGGCATATTGTTAGGTTTTTTCCTCTTCAGCAATGAAATAACTAGATTTGTATACACTAGGAAAGAAATGTAACTTGCCAGATGAAAGCTATTTCTTACCATGTATCTTCGAAGAAAAAAATCATACCCAACACCTTTTGATTTATAGTGATTATGAAACTGCAAGAGCAAACCAATTGTAAGGAATAAGCTTTAGAAAGTAAAACAAAGAAAAAATATGATGAACTATTTGCAAAAAGAATTATGAAGAAGCACCAATGTTTCAAACGGGTATGCTAACCAGCTAGCACATATACTGAGCAAAAACTACAAGCAAGAGTTTGTACAATCAAATCTCTCACCAAGCACATACATTATATAGCAGAGTCATTCATTTGGCAATAAGAAGAAATAAATTAACATCATGATTTTTGATGGAAACCACTACATAATCACAGACTCCTGCGCTGTACCAGAATAAATACTGCTGGACCACAGGACCTTCAGATGCCACTCAGGTATACTTCTGCTGTGCTAGAGAAAGACTTTGAAGTCCAGGGAAAAAAAAGTGTCTCTTTATCCTTCTGAAAACTAAACCCAGCCATCTTGGTTTTGTTTTATTTGAGAGGTTAACTAATGCATTGACAGTAAGAGAATTTCAAAATAAAAGGTATGAATGTTTAATATTAATAAAGTTTGATGGAATTGAGTCCTCTGGAAAGTAGTTTAATGCATGCATATTTACTGTATATTGAAAAAATACATTACAAATATAAGTTAATTGTTTAATGTCAGATAAACATTTA
Organism: Penelope pileata; assembly: GCA_013396635.1. Lineage (NCBI taxonomy): Eukaryota > Metazoa > Chordata > Aves > Galliformes > Cracidae > Penelope > Penelope pileata. Next base: position 314,628 of record WBMW01001276.1, on the reverse strand, counting down.
TATGAGAAGAACTTTAAAGTACATGGATGGTTGTTTGCTTATAAAATAACAACATGAAGTATGGCTGAGAAAAGGCAAGAACCAAACAGTTAATAGTATCAAAGCAACTAAACACAGCCTGCCACACACTGTCACTTTAAGATGACTCCTTTATTATGCCAACGGAAAAAAAAAAGAGAACCGTCACTAACACTTTCTGTGTCCAATCACTGTGAACTCATTTGTTATTCATTGAAACATCCATCAAGGATCAAAATAGATTCATTTGTTATTCATGATGCACCCATATGTGCTTCTGCAGGTCTTGCACTGTATTTCAGCATTTAGATGACAGACTGTACAGTTGGAAGTAACATTATATATTAATACGTTGAATACCACCTTGTTCCCTCATCCACAAATGCACACAAGCATACTCCGAAGATGAAGTTTAACTGCACTGAATGGAATTAGACATCCATTTAAAATTAAGTAAATATTTAAGCACAAATATAGGAAATATCATCTAGAACATCACATCCTCACCCCAATGCATGAGGAAAGTTGTTTTTACAGCCGTGCTTTGCTGATTCAGGGCTGGAAAAACAAATGAGTTCCAATTGCCTTCACCTAGGATGCTAAGACAGAAAGCACAGAGGAAGGACACAGGCAGCAACAAGCTAGTTTTAAGTATGCAACACAATCAAAAGTGTCATTTTTTTCCCCCAGAAGTTAGTAATAAATGTAAGATAAAAATTCTGATAATGATAACATTCTGATAATGATAATACATACTATGTTATACTTTCTGGGGAATTCATCACACTCTGGAGAACTTGTGGGAATTTTGTAAAAGGAATAACATGAAACTGCATAAAAGGTTGGAAACATTCTTAGAGAAATGGAGTCATAACCTGTGACTATCCTTGCAGTACAACGAACAATTAGAATAAAACAAAGGAAGGCTGAGGAAGCAAGGACAAGGAAACAATTACGTGGAATAACCTGAGAGTGCTTTTTTTGTGTGCCAAGCCTCACTACCCTGCAGCACCGTCTTCTACGGGACAAACAGATCACTCCCCTTTTTCTACAATGCCACAAAGAAGACAAACACATTTTAATCTTCTCCAGAAAAAGAGGGAGTTAAACTGTAGTTGCTGGTTTCCTAGGCCAGTGTACTATACTGTTACAAATTAAAGGCAGCAGCAATCACCAGACCAGTCATTTCCCCCTCTTGTCTTCCAAACATAATATGAAGATTGAACAGCCTGCTGTACAAGCCTTAGAGACATTTTACATCACTTTTTGAGGTATTTTAATTTATTCCTCATTTCATTCCAAGGCCAAGTGCTCAACACATGATTCTGGATTCTACCTCAAAGACCAGGTACTTAACTAACTACAGGTCCCACTAGGCTTAAGCATCCACAGGCACTCCTCCCCTTGCACACTGCAGGAACAAAACAAATTTAACATGCCAGTAATCAAATGGCAGAATTTCAACTCATTTGACACTGCAGTAAATCGCTGTAAAAGACAAAACTGGAGAATCAACCGACTTTAAAAAGTCTGATATCTGTGCTGTCATCATAAGAAAAAAGATGAGAGAAAAAACTTTTTTTTTTTTTTTTAGCAATTTCCATGGGAAAACACTAGTGGAAAGTTTAAATAATAAGCATCTGGTAAGATTGTAGATATTACTTAAAAGCCATCCCTTTGTGCTGCATTTGCATGAGAATTCCTAAACTAAATAAACCTGAAGGCTTAAACATTAGTTGCTCATATTTAAAAACACTCCAAAGTGTAGTATGTCAGAGATTATATTTTCACTTGTTTGCCACTGACAAGCATATCAATCTTTTATGCACTTTGCACAATAAAGAACTTTCAGTTACTTAATAGTTTTAAATGACAGGATCTTAAAATTTTACAATATATATACCTACATGAGCGCTACATTTTTAAATTATTTGATTTTTAATGAAGTACTAAATCTTTTAGTAAAAATATTCGTATCAGAAACAGACAAAAGAGAATAGCTTACGCATAACCCAGGAAAAAGCAACCACATCATACAAACAAAAAGTTTTTCTATTTCTCTGACTTTTCCTCTTATTTTATAGCTGATTATTATTCATAAAGAAGACAAACAATAAAATAAACATTAATCTTTGCTCTGACTTGTTTATGCTTCACAATAGTCCATTTTAAACAACTCATAATTAGTATGGTATATAATATGTAAGTCTCCCTGAAAGTAATGTCTCCTATTTATTTCCATAGAAACTAGAACAGATACAAAGACCACAATAACACCATTTGATAGAGCAAACTCTCAGCTACAGAACACAATTTTTCAACATAGTCACCACCATTAGCTGTGCATTTTCACCAGCAATAAGCAAGAGCCTGAATGTTGCGGTTGTAAAAATCTGCACCAGCGGAGGTGACCCACTGTCACCACTGCTGAAACACACCACCCAACACCTCGCTGTGCTCATATCCACTGTTTGGATATCAACATTCAGCAAGCATAAATTAATGTCAATAAGAGCAACATTTTGTACATGGAGGAATTCAGTAATGCACCTTTGCTTCATCCACACTTCCATGTCAGATGCCATTGTGTCAGACCGCCCCTCTGCTGCCATTTGTCACATGGCAACAACATGGAATGGAATATTGGTGGGAAGGTTCAACATCTACTGCCACACCAACAACATCCACCTGTGATGTCATGGGCCAACATAATAAAATAGGAGGCATTACTTTTGTAGCGTCCTTCATGTAAGTCTATCTAGAAGTAAAGTTAACATAAGTTATAATATAAGTGGAATGATGAACTTGCTAGAGTAAAGAAAATACCATTTCTCCTTTAGATAAATGAAAACTAATTCACATCATCAGCCTTTATTCTAAACAATTCTCGTTGGAAACAATGGCAAGATTTATTGAGTCACCAATTCTCTTCCTTGGAGATATTAGTACTTTATTTTTAAAAAAAAATGCATATTAAGAACTATTTGTCCTTATGAATCTTTTTAGTCCTGAATTCAGGAAAAATTACTTTATTTTCCACTGTATTCCAGCAGCACACACCACTTGCTCCATGTGCTGGGCATGCAGTGGTTCACTGCCCAGCAAGCGCAGAGAAGGGCACACTTATTAAAAAGCTGGTGCATGCAGATTGTATGCTGGTAATACAGATTACTACAACAATATGTCTATACAGCAATCAATGCTCCAAATGTTCAGTTGAAGTCTGAATTAGGTATGCACATGAGATCTTAACACACACCTTATAGTCCAATGCAGTTTGATAAATTCTAAATACGTTCTCAGAGGTTTTCACTCGTCACTGCTTAAGCCATGCACACCTTAATCACTTTTGCAAAACTCCAGCAGGAGCTTCAGATGCAACATTACTTGCTGAAGATGTACACTGCTGCTCCTTCTTGTATTCCTGTTGAAACGTACCCGTGCCTAATCTTGGCCCATGCGGAAAAAATATCCTAGTTTTAACTGGCTCATTAAACACAAATTTAAAAGGAGAATGGAAATGACTTCATATACAACTGAAAGTTGGCTCACATCATGTATATTAATATCTATATTCCATATTTGTACTAGAGTATGGAATTGAATCACTTTTTTGGCCTACAGAACTTCATTCATTTAATGAGAACACCAGCAAGTTTCTGTGAACATTTAGTTCTTTGTCACGGATTTTGGCGAAGTTCATCTTGAAGATTCAGTCCATTGGGATTTTGATACATTCATTTAAGCATTTTGTTTGAATTTCAACAAAGAGACACTGAATATAGAATGAAAAAGCTACACTCATTATAAACAATAACTGTGTTTTTATGCGATCCTAGCAACAAGGATGTTCTTTCAAATTAAAAAAAAAAAGATGTATCAATTACTACACAACTATACAGAAGCTTTAAAAAAAGTGTTTTGAGATACAAATTTGCATTCCCATAGAACTTTTAATTGAAATAGTTATTTAACTACCTAACTAGTGTCTTGAATATTGCAAAGACATTTTAGATCTCTACAGTTGATGATATCTACCTATTCACTTACAGGACATTCCACATTGTGTAACTTCTAACAAAATCAGCAAGCACATCAGTAGCACAGTACGTAGCAGATATTTTAAAAATCTAAGTTAATCTGAGAACTCTGAGCCAGATTTGTTATCAAGTTGTCTTGTTTGTTATATTTCTTATGTTCTCCAAACTTAACGGTGCTGTATCAACTACTGTTTTGGCTCCAGTACTCTTTTAAAAAGTATTACTTAGCAGCTGCATCTGAATGTCACTAAATCTGAAACAGGTGCTTATAAAGCTGACAGTACAATGTGCAAACGTCCGCTTAGACACACGCACACACGCACTTTTTAAACAAAATGTTAGAGAAAAGTTGCACCAATAAGCCCCATTCGTGCGACCTCCTGAAACGTATGACTAGAGGAACAGATCAACAGAAATTGTTTTTTTCCCTAAAAAGAAGCTGAACGAATGAGATTAATGACAGGCAGCCCCACAATCCCCAGAAATGTGGCCAAGGAAACAGATAAGAGACTCTTGGATATGCCTCCATCCTTCATATTTAACTTTATAATACAGTGGAAAAGCAGCGGAAAGGCAGACTTACAGATACTTCATGATCATCTCATTAAAATGAGATACAATGGTTTTGGAAATAAATTTTATTTAGTCTGATTCTGCCACTGGGGAGATGGAAGGTACCAATAGGAGGAAGAAAATAATGAAGCAGCAGCCTTCTCCTGAGGTATGTTGAAAGCTTTAATTTATAGTAACAATAGCTTTCCAAGACTAACTTTCAGCAAAGGCTCTTGTCCAGCCAATAGAGCCCCAGAAAGATGATTGACTGGATCAGGGTGAAACAAGCACACGGAAAATAAAGGTCTGAATTCTTAGTCTCCCCAGTTAACACTGCTGTACTCTGGGACAAGACAACAATGCTACAGGTAGGGATGTTTTTGCACCTGCATTCTCATCCTTCCTCCAGGTGCAAAATAAGAGAAATTTCAGTTAATGGATGACAGATTATACAGTGGGATTCCATAGCACAATCAGAAGTGATATGAATTTTTGCTGAAAGGATTAAGCACTCAAGAATAAACTGTTACAATTAAATGACAGTGATTCAGAATGTGTGCACTAAAATGTGTGCTTTGCACTGAACAGCATTCCCTGATCTTGGGCAGGGCAAATAAAATAATACATTTACACAAAGGAATAAATGACTATTGAAAATGCAGTGGCTACTCCTAAAGAGCTGGAGGAAGAGGTAAACTTGATGCTGGAGCACTACTAGCATATGGTAAGACTGAACGACAGTAGCTCATTTCTAGCAACTGACTGCTGTGAGAGAGACAAGGTAGCAACTATTCTGAACTACCAGTCCACAAGGTGACTCTTTTTATCCAGTCTGGTTGTTTTCAGACTGAGAACTACAAGCTTTTCCAATATTTTCTCCTTTTTCATACTTATCGTCCACTACATTTTTTCAATTTTTATTCCTGGAAATTATGATATTTAAAATTGAGATACAATTGAACACAGAACAAAGGTAAAATTTACTTTCTGTAACACAGCAGTGAAATTTTACTTGGTTCAACAGTAGGGAATATGGGGAAAAATATCAGAAAATAAGGGCAAAATTTGCATCTCCTAAGAGTTTTTCTTTTTGCAAATCATCAGTAACTCTCCATGCCTTCTTCCTCTCTATCTGCAAAAATACATCACCTACAGTATCACTGAAAAGCACATTATAAAATTCAAGAATGATTAAAATACAACTTCCATAGGCTGACAAATGGTTTCATTAGGAAACTGTCCCTATGGGACAGCAAACTACTGTGGTAATATAAGACATTATAGATGCTCAGAACATATTAGTCAATGGATTGCTGAACTACTTAGATACTAGCAATACCTTAAGTTCGTGAGATGGGTACTCAACACCTGTCAATGTCAACACATCCATGAGAATTTTGCCTGTGACACAAACAACTTGAAGACAACATTCTGTTCTATTTGTACTTTCTACAGTGCTTCTCAGCTTTAGATCCTCTTATATTGTCTATAAAGATGGACAAAAAGAATTGAAAAATAATGATACAAAAACAAGAAGTAGTAAAAGTGACAGCTACAGGACAAGTAGCAAGGAGCACAGTAACAAGGAGCACAGCTGGAGGGAAAAAGCCTGCACAGTGAGAAATGAAAAGATAAAAAATGATAATGGAAGAAAAGAGTCAATATAGTCACTGAGAGAAGTCTCACAAAGGGGTCTTGATGCTTCGTTCTTGTTTAGATAGCACCTTGAGTGCCACAGGAACAGAATGCCAATAACAAATACAACCAACACTTATTTCTATCTGTTTCAGTCCACAGGCATATTCAATCTCTGTCCTCCAACTTCAAACAAACTTTGGAACAGACTTCAAAGCTGTGTCTGACATTCTCTATTGCTTCTCCTTTCAACTAACAGCATCACAGTCTTCTCCTTTGATTAAAAATCCATGCAATCTGAAAAACTTATTCAGCCAGGTTCAAAATAGCGCTTCTGCATACCTGTTGCAATCCAGCTACACCATTGCATGGAATCACTTTCTCCATGCTGTACAGCATTCTCAAATTCTAATAACTGAACAGACCCTCAAGGACTCTAAGAGAGATAACACAATGCATAGTGACACAAAGACTGATATGCCCGATATATGGTGAATAGCAACAAGAGCTGTTTTTCTGAAAGCACAGTACTGTCTGCCAGGGATAACTAGCCAGTATAAATGCAATTAGAGGACATACAATTGCTATCAATAAGGCTTCACAGTCAGAATTTTAATTTTTTGCAAGTTCTTACTTAAAGAATGTCACAGGTCTCTACAAACCACTGCTGCTGTACAGAGCAAGAATGTTAACCACAATGCAAACACCTTCAAAAACAAGAAATAGTAAGGCCCTCTTTGCAAGAGTGACTTGTGTATTAATGAAAACATCAACCTACATGCATAGCAGTTCTATTTCTGAAACATATTCCTATTGTTACCTGTAAGACAATCTAATGATGTTCCCCTATATTTAAAACACGTGAATATTCCAAAGAATATCCTCTTCTGCATTCAGTCTAGAGCTCCTAAATAGCTTTTCTTTGGTCTCCTTTCAGTACTGGAACTCAGAGCAAGACAGTCATCATAAACAAGATCACTGAGTTTGAAGAGACCTTACAAGTTCTTAAGTGGAGTCCATTGCTAGAGAACATAACAATTCCTTTTCTAATTTAAAGAAACCTCAACCTTAAAAAAGGGGAACAAAGGAAAAAAGCTATTAAGGCTTCCCTCCTAACACTTGTATTTGATAGAGGGCAGTTCCAGAATTTCTTTTCCCAGAGGACTTGGAATCTTCCAGTTTTTGAATTATATTTATTCATGCTAAACTAATACCCACAGATCTTTTCTTCACAGTATTTATGTCTGATATTTGAAAACTTCACTCGCATCCCTTCTTAGACTTTAGTTTGTTAAATTAAACATGTCAAGCATTTTCAGTTCAACATCATTTGTAGGCTTTCATCCTTCTGACCATTTTTTTTTACTTGCAGTTGTTTCAGCTCTCCTTCCTGAACCTCATATTTCTATTTTGTTTCATCACAATCTTAATAGCACAGGTTGCTCTTTTTTTTTTAATTATTATTTTATTTTTTAGCAAGACAATTCTAATATAGCAAAATGAATGCACTTTGTCCTTTTTGAAGATGCATCACAATAGCGGATTATAGGTGCACAAGAATGCTAAGATCTTTCCTCAGTCACTTGTTTCCAAATCAGGAAATCTCAATGAAAACAACAGAATGACAACTGAAGAGCAAAGAAAAAAAGAAACTGATGACAATTAGAATGTAAGAGCAAAATATTTTTTCTATAATATATCAATCTGCCTTTGCATCCTCCAACTTCATTTTATCAGTGCATTACAATGTTTCTCTACTAATAATGTAAAGGTCATTAATTAATTCTACAAAAATTGCTCCCTGTGCTAGTCCTTGAGAAATAATAATGATTTTCCTTTCCTTGAAATTTATTCTTTTAGTGTGAACAGTTGTATCTGCCAATATTTTATCCTCCTCAATAACCTGTTTCTTCGTATGATCTCTAATTTAACACACAATTGAATAAAATGCTGCATTGAAGGATAAATAAAAGAGATCTACTGCGTTTTCACATGTGAAAGCTCATGATTCCATCAATGGCACACAAAAAAATAACAGCTCGACTGAAAAGTATAGGGGACAAAATCCAAACTGAAAGTGGAAGGCAAGATCAAGGACTAAGGATAGCAGATAAATTAATCAGTATACTTGAACAAGAACCGTAGCAGTTCAAAGGGGAATTTGCACCTCATGGTCTAGCATGTAACAGGAAGTCAGAAAAGGCAACTGAAAACGATCAACAAAAATCAGGATAAGAAGCTACATGTAAGGTTGGAGTAAATTAGTGATGGGCTGGAGATAAAGAGGAACATGAATTTGTGTCTGAAAGGGCATCCTTCTTTCAAAAGCTCAAAATGAAATCACCCATTCCAAGTCTCCGTTGTCAGAAGACATCTCTAAATCTCCTTGAAAGCTGAGAAGTCTACATGATGCTATTGTTACATCTGGACTGTGGATCAGGTGCACATTCTAGCTGCTTTCCCACTGCACAGAAAGAGGAAAAAACAATGCCCATAAGCATAGCCAGCTTTCTTATAGGAGGTTAGGGACATTGACAAGAAGGATATTTTACTATGCTCCAACAGGTCCTTCAGACTGTACATTCAGGGGGAACTAGCACTGGCAATTATATCATGGAGAGTTCTTGCTCCACGGCAGGAAACCTACAGGAGAGAGGGTGAGGAGTGCATGCATACACAACTACAGTGAAAGCCACAGGTTATACTCCTACCACAGCACAGGAACAACTAAAGGCAATATGTTTCTCTTAACTCAAGGAACAGATGTCTATGTTTTGGATATAACAGTCCTCAAATTGATCTTATAGGTGCCATGTCACCCCTTGCAGTATGCTTTCTTAGCCTAGCTTTCTAATGAAACACTGCATGCATGCACACATTGCAGGTGTATGCCTGTTAGGCAAACAATAAGTAGTAAATTTAACTTCTGAAACAGATGACCAAATTGGTTAGAAGTACTACAAAATTCTACAGAGGCTGCCACACAGATGAATTCCCAGTGAACAAAAGGCTAGAGCATAAGTATAATCTTGAGTAAAATCAGAAAATCTAGATAGTGAGGAAATACAAATGGCTCAAATGCAAACAAAGCCAGCCCCATTTTTTGCCTTATTTCTCCATTCTAAGCTACCAGAGACTGAAATTTCTGTGGTGTAAATTTACTCATTTTACTACTTATAGACCTAATTGAAAAGAACGAATTACAACAAAATAACTATATTAAAACACATTACAGTCAGCTGCTCCAGAATCCTAAACACTCAGTTCTGGGAGATGTCTAGTATAAGGCATTCATATACATGTATACTGGATCTGTTTCTTGCATATAGTCTTATAACTAAACATCTCTATATTTAAGATTGTGCTGGCATTGCTCCATTGATGTTTCTCATCATAAAGTTTTCATTTGGTTACCTTAGGTATTCTTTAGATGAATATTTTAATTTTATATTCCTTGCATAAAAAACCCTCAAAAATCCAATCATCTATCAGAGTAAGCAATCTAAATAGAGTTGCATGAATTGAACAATGTAGCTAACATTCCTGTATACCACAGCCATCCAAACCAAATGGTAATAGCTCATTTGCAGTACAGTTGTATGCTTATTTTCCCTGGTATTCCTTTTGAAACATTTCCTGCATTCAATTAAACCCTGTATTCCAATCTTCTTAAAGAAATATTCTTTTAAAATGGAATTTGTATTTCCTAAATAATACACAGGTTTGCTTTCAAATTTCCATTTCAAAGGTTCAATTATTTCAAGCGTAAGTTATAAAAGCAACTCATCCTCTAATCTGACTTTATCAAATCTGGAGGAAAATAGAAAATTAATTTTTTTCTATTCAAGTTTTAACAGGAGAAACAGGTTCACATCAGATGAAAACTTCCGTTCTTCACAGGTTTTTCTCCTAGCTGTCCTTGGCATACAAATGAAATTATGGCAAAAAAAAGTAATAGGTTTAATATCAAACTTAGAAAATCAAAATTACAGTCACTTAACAGAACTTGAACTTTGATGAATGACTTGAGAAAAAAAATGCAAGAAAAATAAAGCTTCTATTTTATGTTAAATCCTTCTGGATGTATGATAGACAATCTTCAAAGGTAACAGACTTTGGATAAGGTTTCTTCCAAATTATCCTAAGCTTCTTTGATTTATCTGAACTTCTGAAGGCTCAGCAGCTCTTACTCCTTTTACTATTCCTATTTGGCAAACTTTGCAGAAGTTGTGGGTCTGCAGAACTGTACCAGTACTCATTGCAGACTGGTAACCAGGAGAAATCATACTCCTGTTCCTTGCCTTACTTTGACAACTAATAGAAATCTAATACCTCAACATATTTTTATTTCCCTTTACGGGAAAGAAAACTCAATGTACTGTAAGGTGGACTAAGCAACTTCAGTTCTATCTTTGCTCTCTGCTTTTTATGCTATGGATATTTAGTACAAAGAATATGACAGTCACAATAACTTTCTCAAAGACATGGACAAAAATATAAAGTCATTAGCCGTGACCAAACAGATGAAGGTGTGCCCAAGTGTTTCCTTACCACAAAGGGAAAACAGTGGGAAGTCTGTCAAAAGGTGACAATGGTTCTGAGAGGAATACATGGACAGAAAACACCAAGTAATAGTATGTTTCTCAAAACATTGGTGTAAAAGAGAGAGGGAGATCTGAGGACTAGAATCCTACTTGCATAAAAATATTGAAATATCTTTACTCTTAATGTTACTTTGGTCTCCCAGTACCATTCTCTCCTTCTTCCTCACCACAAAAAAAGATGTCATGGACCTCAACACTATTTCTGAACTTCACACAATTTCAGCAACTGGTAAAAGTAATGAATTATACAAATGTGTAACATGAGTCAATCACTTAAATTGCCTCACATTTTAGAATCCTCAAGCTTCTTACCATTTGTGGAAAGGAAACTAATGAAACTTAAACTAGCCCAAACAGAAAACAACTGCTGAAGTTTCATTACAACTTATTCTGCCTGTGTTTTTCTGCAGCTCCAGAAGTTTAAGCTAATCTAAGTCAGCTGTACACACGAATAAGGATAATTAATTTTGATGGAAAATTCACTAAGCAGCTCTAATGTTAAACAATACAAAGTATAGTATAATCACAGCATCCAATAAACTTCATTTTATAATCACAGCATCCAATAAACTTCATTTTATCAGTTTTGAAAAAGAAATGCAGTGACCACATCTTAATTAAAATGTGGACAGCCAAACTCCAAGAAGACCAGAAAAAAATGCTCCTACAGTCTGAAAATTATTCTGATAAGAACTAGATAGATTTATTAAACTCACTAAGTACTTAAACAGCATGTCAAAACATAGATATGGACTGGTCTGGCAAGATTACAGCATGGATTCAGAAAGTTCTGAAACTTACACTGAAATCTTCTAAAATCTTACACTTCCAGATGATCCTTTGACAATCATGGTGAAGCATCAAAAGTATTAGAAACCTTACTAATAAAAGTAGCGTTGGAGCTTAAACTACAGAATGATTTCAGATTTTTTCAAACTGAATTAAGCTCTAACTTAATGTAAGCTATTATACTCAAGCACAATTCTTTTTAAACTGAACTTTATTAAGATTTTTCTAAACATCTAGAAGTTTAGTTGAGCCCTTGCCTGTGCTGATGGAGTAAAAAAGACACAGAGATACTCTGTAGAGAAAATGGCTGCAGCAGCAGCAGCAACAGTCGCTGCGCCAGCTGTAGCAGCAGCCTCTTTATTCAATCCAAAAGTCCTGTTATACCTTAACAAGTTTTACTGCTTTTAACCTATGAAAACACAGGGAGACTTGTTGTCCCACTTCTGCACAGCACTCTCACACGCCCACACTCACATGCTCTTCCACGCGGCGTTCCGACCTGGCATTCACACACTCCTCATAGTCTGGGCGGCGTTCCAGCCCAAGTCAACAACCACACTATCTGTGCTTGTGCATCCAGCTCAACAAATCCTCTGTTTCTTTTTTTATTCTATTTTGAACTACAACACCTTCCCCTTTAATTATCCCTCATGCCGGAGCACACAGTTCACGTTTTCCCACACTTGCCAGTTTCAAATCTTAACATACACTGTCAGAAAAACCCATGCTGTTAGTCACACCAATATCCTCCCACAAGAAGCTTGAACTGTGACTGTAACTACCTCAAGAAAGCAGACTATCCTTTGTAAGTGTAAGAACGGAAAGCAGAATAAAAGAAAAAAAAACAGATCATATTAGAGTGCATTAAAAAACCATTAATAATGAATATAAATACAGTTCTATGATCCTCTGGAGAAGGCTGGATCCAAATTTAATAGCAACTCACTATGCAGTAAGACTTAAATAACAGAGATGGTGGATCTTTCCTCAAGTTTTGTATCATTGTTAGCACATCACAAAAAGGCCTGAGCCACTTACTAAGGGGCTTCCAGCTCTATAACATTTTCCCCGTGTTACTTCTGTGAGAGCTCTTCTCCTCAGATCAAACCAATAGCTACAAGTGAGGGGAAGGAAGCGGCAAAGTGAGGCACAGGGGGACAAATGGACAGGAGAAGGGAGGGGGAGATCTATACTAAGCAAGGATTTTTTGTTGTCCTCCGTTCCTTGTATTTTTTTCCCTCTTAGATTCTTCCTTATGCAAGCTATAGGTTTGACAGAAGATTACATGAGGGTGAGAAGCTATCTTCAGGACAGTTGATGGATAACATCATCTTAGACCAGCACTGCCCCTAATCAGTTTTCTGAAGATGTCTACTACATCTTCACAATAAAAATGGAAAAATTCCCTTCAGCCAAAGCTAAGGAACCAGGTTTTCCATAAACTACCTCATCAAGCAAAAATTGTCTAAATTAAACATTTAACAAAGGGGCTCATGTTCTTTTGCTACATTCATAAAACTAAAAGATGAGATTAAACTAAAAGCTGAGATTAAGGACAGCCAAATTCCAGATGTTAGCTGCAGGAACTTCTCATGGAGCAAGCAAGACACTAATATCACATTAAGTCAATGGAAACATAAGAATTAAATACTTCTTTTGAATGAATGGACCTCAAATTTTCATCCATATGAGATATTAAAGAATCATTTGTGAGTTTTCATATACATTTTTGTATACATGTAATGAAAGAAGCGTTCATTGTTTGCTGTTAACTTAAGGAAACAAAAAAAAAAAAAAAAAAAAAACTTTGAAAAATNAAAAAAAAAAAAGAGAAACTTTGTAATACTGTGCCCCATAACACCTACAGAAGAGCAATTAGTTCTCTGTTGATCCTGTAACATTGTTTAACCTCCATCAATATACACTGTCACCAGATTAGAAAACTGAGATTCTGATGGAATATGTATTTTCTATCAAGAATTACAACCTCTGAGCAGCAACTGGCAAACCAATAATGTTTTTCACCAGCACTGAAAATAAATTCAGCCAAGGACACTAACTGGCCAACCATGAAATTGTGCACTTAAGCAGACTTCACACTGACAACAGAAATGCCAAAAGAAATTTATATAGGCCTGCTAGTAGTACATCTGCTGAGTCTTATTGTCCAGAATCTTCTTACCCAAAAACCCATTTGTAACGAAAGCAGCAGTCTACCCATTTGCTGTATCAATGTCAGTTTTCAGAGTCGTATTGATCAAATTCTTGCTCCCTGATGTTTAAACTGCAGAAATTGTTCCCTTCATTCCAAATTTATAAAAGAATGGTGGCAGCTTACATTATGTGTGAATGTCAGGAACAAAACAACTACCTCAGGAACTACTGTACCTTGTCAGTATTTTTGGGATTTGTGATAAGACAGAACATAGTATAAAACAGCATGATATGCAAGGCTAGACCACGAGAGAAATTTTATTTTATGGTAAAGAAATATTCATATGTTTGATTTAAAAATATAATGTGTATGAATACATTTATACCACTTGCAAATACTATTTAGCAGAGACAAAAGCAGGTTGTTTTTAAAAAATGGTTTATATTTTCTTTATGTAAAATAGGGATTGATGGCATTGGTTTAGTTTGTAAGTTTGTAATGTCTGTTTTCTAAGCTAAGCAAATGCTATGAGTACTGGAAATAATAAATGATATGAATACTGGAAAAGTGCTGATTTTCTATCTACTTCATTAATCTAAGATAATACCAAGTAAATCCTTAATGCTCTGAAAATTACTGTTTCTTTATTCCATTTATAATAGTGGTTTCATAGTATCCATAGGATTTAAAGAACATATGGAGTGCTGCATCCTAAATTACATAAGTCTTGCACAAATTTTGTAATACCAATATATTGCAAATAAGGACTCATAGAATCATAGAATCATAGAATGGTTCAGGTTGGAAGGGACCTTAGAGATCATCTTGTTCCAACCCCCCTGCCATGGGCAAGGACACCTCCCACTAGACCAGGTTGCCCAAAGCCCCATCCAGNGGGCAGAATCACCTCCCTTGACCTGCTGGCCACGCTTCTCTTGATGCAGCCCAGGATGCGGTTGGCCTTCTGGGCTGCAAGCGCACCCTGCCAGCTCATGTTGAGTTTCTTATCAACACACACCCCCCCAAGTCCCTCTCCTCAGGGCTACTCTCAAGATATTCTCCGCCCAGCCTGTATGTGTACTTGGGATTGCCCTGACCCAGGTGCAGGACCTTCCACTTGGCTTTGTTGAACTTCATGAGGTTGGCATGGGCCCACCTCTCAAGCTTGTCCAGGTCCCTCTGGATGGCATCCCTTCCCTCTGGCGTGTCAACTGCACCACACAGCTTGGCATCATCTGCCGACTTGCTGAGGGTGCACTCAATCCCACTGTCCATGTCGCTGACAAAGATGTTAAACAGCACTGGTCCCAGTACTGATCCCTGAGGAACACCACTCGTCACTGGTCTCCATTCAGACATTGAGCCATTGACCGCCACTCTCTGAGTACGGCCATCCAGCCAGTTCCTTATCCAGCGAGTGGTTCGTATGAGATCTTTAAGATTAGAAAAGTCACAGGAAACAAATAACACACTGACCAATGTCTTCTCCCTCTATTCCTCCTACCCCAACATTCAATGTTGTTAAGAAGAGCCAGTTTTCCTTAAATATAATTAGTTTTCCTCAAGAACAACTTTTTCACACCTAAGTTCAGCAGTCACACATCTAACTATCCATGCTGTATGCAAAACTTTTGGCATTTTTCAAAGTAAGCAATAAAACCAGTAAAGATTAATGTGACTTTAACTCATAGCATGTCTTCTAGACAACCGGTGTGATAGCAGAACATCATGCAAGTTGAAGACTCTATTCAAAGGCAGCAATCGACCAGTTCTCTCCTCTATCAACCAGTGAACACGCTTCCAGCTCTAACATACATGGCACAGCACCTTTCTCAGTGGAACATCTAGGAACATCTTCCTAATAGGTTTCTACCTATGTACAAAAAGAACCAAGTTAAAACTTGGATTGTTATAGATATTATAGACAAAAAAGTTTGAATGTTACAGACAAAAAAAGGGAAGTGAAGGAAATAAGAAGCGACTCCTTACATTTTCGTCCTTGACAAAAGCAGCTCTGATCACAGTCCAGAATTAAAAATTCTTCCCAGAAAAACTCCATGTCTTTCTGCATGCTGGGCAGGCAAAAAAGCTGTCAAAATTGCCTTTCACATTCTTCTTAGATCAATAAAGAACTCCTGTATTAGGTTTTTATAGCAAGGTTTTGGTAACAGGGACCTGCAGGGGTGGCGTCTGTGAGCAGAGTCCAGCAGCTGCCTCATGTCAGATCAGAGTCAGTGCCAGTTGGCTCCAAAAGGGACTCACCACTGGCCAGAGCTGAGCCATGAGAGATGCTGGTTGCACCTCTGGGAGAGCACATTTAAGAAAGTAAAAAACTGCTGCACAACAAGAGCTGGGAGAGAGGAGTGAGAAGATGCAATAAACTGCTCTGCAGACCCCAAAGGCAGTGAAGGAGGAGTGCAGGAGATGCTCCAGATGCTTCCACAGAGCAGAAGTTCCCTGTGACCCAGGAGAGGCCCATGGTGGAACACCCTGACTCCTGCAGCCCATAGGCACCAAACATGCAGCCTTTGTAAGAGCCCATGGTGCAGCAGTGCATGTGGCCTGAAGGAAGCCTCAGCCCAATGGAGAGACCCCGCAGGAGCTGCAGCCCCTAGAGAGGAGCCCATGGTGGGGCAGGAGGCGTTTATAGTTCAATTTTAATTCTCACTACTCTAGTCTGTCAGTAATAGGTAAAAAATTACATTAATCTCCCTTATGCTGGAACTTTTGGTCAGCATAAATGACAATGATTAGTGAGTGATCTCCTTGTCCTTATCTCAACTCTTGAGCTTTTTTTTTTTTTTCCCTTATGGTTTTCTTCCCCTGTCCTTTTGAGGAGGGGGAGTGAGAGAGCAGACTGGTGGTGATAAGCTACCTAGGTGTGTGGAACCACCACAATTTTATCTTTTAGTACAATAAATAGAAACTATTATCATGAACTTGAATTTTTTTTTTTCCACAGGGCCAGTTCAGCATGTGACTAGGGAAGTCCAACCTACTGGCTGAAATACCATTAGCTCCACACAGTGCACACACAGGCTATGCATTTTTTGTAATCACTTGTTGTTGACTAAATGCAGTGATTTCAGGCTGTGATAGCCTGTTTCCCTGATCCTACAGCTGTTGAGTTCATTTTCCGGGCAAATTCTGCTATGCTGCCAGGTGAATTAAGTGTGAAGAGTGAAGACTTCCTTCTTTAGATCCCAACTGATTTTCAGGGAGCACAGCAACAGGTCACAGAGACTGCACTGTAATCCATGCTGTGGAAAGCTTGGATACCCCTTGTGCCCTTAGATAGCAAAATGGGGGAGTCATCATGACTTCACTCCAAGAATGCTGCTAAGCAACAATCTATATAGTGTAGTATATAGTATAAGTATAGTAGTCTTAAAAATGGCTTTCAGTATACAAATCTTCAAAGTAAGTTTCAATAAATCTATTAACCATATGCCAACACCAGCAGAAAAGTACGCAAACTGTTAAATTGGTTCCTAGCACATTCTTAGTAGAGTAGACAGGAGCTGGTTGGCAAAGTAAGAGCTAATGGCAGATTGAAAGTTATTTTCAAGAGGGGATGTCATTACAGTTGCACTACCCTCTGTCGCTGATCATAATACTGAATGTTTTATGGCCACTCTCAAACATCTGTAACAGCAAAAACAATTTTCAGTGACATTTTAAATCAATCTCAGATAAGAAGAGGAAAATATTAATAAACTATCTGTATCAGACCTGCCAGTTTTTACACTGTTATTTTTAAGAGTTTCCATTTAACGTTCATACAAGTGGGACATTTCAGTCAGCAAAGTCATATTGATGTGAAAAAGAAGACTATCCAGGCAGTAAGTAGCCATTATCATTTCTGTTATTACACACTAATAGAATGTGCAGTCTAAAAAATGCAAAGAATAGTTTTAGTTCTAGCCCTCTTTCCTCCCTGGAAAGAGTTGAGGGTATATTTTGAGGGTGTATTTCTCCTCTTTCTCCACACAGTCCTCTGCAGTCCACCTCTGGCTATCACAACAACTCCACAATTGTATTAGGAGAACAGGCTGCCATATTCCCAAGGGACCAGTAATTCATACCGCAGTTTCTCACTAGTTAGCAAGTTTTCACACAAAATGTTAAAAACAAAATTTGTGGGATCAACTGGGAAAAACAAACAAACAAACAAAAAATGAACCAAAACCAATGAAAAGAAAACCCTGAATAGCTCAAAGGATCACCAATTTTAAGTAAAATTTTCTGAATTTAGAAGCAAAATATTGATATTTGCAAACTATACATTAAGTCAGACTGTTATACTTCCATAGTTTTGGAGAGTCCCCTCTTTCTCTCATTCACAGATTTCATCCATAAAAATACAAATTAAAAAAATTCAAACACTTCCCCTTAACTTAGTTTAATGAACTATGTAATTCAAATAATGACAAGTACTAATGATCAGATTAAAATAAACTAGAATATTAACTGTACAAAAATAACCACATATGGTAATTTACAATAAATATTCCTTTATCTTTGAATATTATAAATTTTATCAATACAGATATTGATTTATGGGAACTTAAATTCATGACAGTGTTATAATTATTTCACAAGGGAATTTCCCTAAATTCCCTTATATATAACATTAATTGTAAGAATGCAAGAGCTTCTAAAGAACTTGCTTGCTATACCATTACAGCTTTATTTACTTTATAGCAAGGTGTGCTTATATTCAAACTATTACAACCATTACTGTCTAGATTCTACTAGTATTCTCAATTTTCTGCCTCCCTTGAGAAGTTGAGTCTCATACATATATTTAGGTCTCAGTTTCTATTTACCAGAAAGCACGCACTATTGTGCATGAGATGATTTTCATTTATTTCTATATGCTATGCCTTAGAAGTTCTCAGAACTTCCTTTCAGATTTTTAACCTTTTTTTTTTTTAAAACCCAATGTGAAAGTCAGTTTTGACGTTTTCCTTATATTTTTAACTCTCATCACGCCTCCAGAAGCAACTGCCAGATTGGCATATCAAGCACCATATCCTGTACTTGACTAGATGATTAGTAAATCAACTTCTCACTGAAAGAGGAAGAGAGGGGAAGAAGATGATTGTTTTTCTGACGTGATCAGACGATGAGTAAATTTTAGTTTGAAACTTGAATGCATCCAGTTGCTGCCAATTGATCGGATGGAATCAAATCCTTCCTGGTCTAAAGTTGGCAAGCTGAAATTACATAGGTGAAATCTCTAGGAGAGAGGATCTACCATGCAGCTGCTGAATACAGTCTATCGGGCCTGATATCCTATTCCTAGCTGTAACAGGGACTGGTGTTTCAGAAAATAAACAAGGCACCTTCAAGATTCATATAGTGTATGTCCTTGTTTACAGGTGGGGAGTCCTTCTGATCCCAATGCAGACCAGTGTCTGAATCCCTGAGGCATATGATTTGATTTTCTTTATCATCTTCTCTACACAGTGTTGCGTGTTAACATTGTAGAATTAAAATGGAGGTTAATGTTCCACTACTGGTGCGTAAGCATAAAGGGGAGGCATGAAGTGAAAGCAAAATAAGTTTACACATCATAGTGAGAAAGATTATACATCCTTAGTCACCTTGAACAGCACTTCACTGAAAAAGCCTGAAATTCAAATTTGATACAGAGTGAAGCCATAATTTACTCCACAAGAGCAGAAGAACATTCTTTGTAAAGCATCACAAACATCCTTTTATATTATAAGGAGTTAAAGCAAGTCTATTTTGGTCCTCTAAATATTGTTGGGAGAAAGCATTTTCTCTGGAAATTCTAATGAAACTTCAGAGTATTTTGCTCTAATGCTTTTTCCCAAACCACTGTGCAGAAAGAATTTGGGATGCTGTGCTCTGTAAAATCTGCAGGAAAAATTCTATTAACTTCATCAGATTGGACCGTGCTGTTGCTATAACTAAGTTTCTGCCCTACTCAGCCTGACTTTAATAGCAGGTCAATTTCATTAGCAGAAATCAGAAGGGCAATAATAAACAGCTGACAACATCTCCATTGGGACACACTACTTACATCACACCTTGCAGTGACAATCTTTCTGTATTCTACCTAAGAAACACAGGTAAGACATTACACACTGGCATTTACACCAGTACATTTTTGGGGCCTCTTTAATCCACCAAATTCCATCACCTTCTTTCAAATTTAGAATGTTTGATGAAGTTAAAAATTTCTAGATTGTTAAATTTGCTGGTATAAGTGATGAGCTGTATAAATGGAGATAAAAGATATTGCAGAAACAAGGCAGTAGACAATTGTGATCTGAGAGATTACAGAAAAGAAAAAGAGCAGAAATGCTGCATTTTGAGTTCTATGGAATTATCATGCATTAAATATTTTTAAAAGAAATTAAAAAGTAGAAATTACATCAATGACTACCAAGTTAAGATAGTTCAAATAAAAACAAAGTGGAAACATCTAGAATCAGTGCTTCTCTGTAATAACAAGTATATTGATAAAACAAAAACTAAAAACAAACAAACAAGAAAGCAAGAGAGGATTCTTAATATAGCCAAAATAGTTTTTTTGGAAAACCAAAAAACCACCAAGGAAAGACCCACACTAGTCATAAATTCTTATTTGTGAAACAAGCTGGGTTGAAAATACAAAAATAATGGCACAAGAAGCAGAGCTGAAATTAAAATGTTCACAGCGTATATCCAGAGAGAATTCCTGATGTTCATTTTTCAGCTCACTACACTTGAAACTCAGTTGCCTACAGTTTTAGCTCCTCAGAGTACTTGCCTAAGACATGTGAGAAGGTGTTTTGAAATAAAAAGCTTCGAAATTGTTTGTTTAGATCCTCAAGTGCACTATATATTTCTGTATCAACTGCAGTGTCTCACATTCTTAAATTAAAAAAAAGATATTAAATTTACCAGATGGAGACAGATTACATCCCGGATTTCTGTCAGTGAATGAGTCTACATGACTGGGAACTACAGACTGCAACATATTAAAAGGGGTCTTAAGTAGAATTTTCCATTCAGCAATACAACAATTGTTTCAATATGAGAGAGATTTTCCTGTCTCCGCTCCTGATCTCTAGTTCTAAAACCAAACTAGTGCTTTTTCTGCTTTCTCCTGTATTTCTAATCCTGATTTTTATCACATCCTTTTTTTGATTCAACCCTAGTAGCAGAGAAGAGTTCAGCATGGAAATCTTTTTAAGAAATAAAATTACAGTGCAAACTTCAGAACAGAACAAAGTCTAACCTCTGTCTCTATTAAGTTACAACATCTAATAAACTATCCCCTTCCCAAGTGAAAGCATTCAGCTATGATGCAGGAACATGAAAGAATAAATGTCATAACTGTAGACAAAGAATTGCACATCATGCAAATGTTCCATAATTCCACAACAATACTGCGCAATCCTATTCAATATCAGGAAAGTAGAAGCTCAGTGGGAGCTAAATCAGTGTGGAATGTCATGGAAAGAAAGGAAAGGCTCCTATGAACACATCAGCAGCAAAGCAAGACCAAGGAAAAACAAGCTTGCTGCTAATCGAAGTAAGACCTAGTAATGAAGGACACAAACAGCCTTTAGTACTGAATTTGGTCTTGCCTTAGCTTGTACAGGCAAGGTCTGCTCTCAGCATTCTTGTTCCTACACCTAATGGCAGAATCTAGGGGAGAGAAGTACTAACCATAACTAAAAATCAGTAAGAGAAGGACAGGCACTTTAGCACACTGGAAAGGTACAAGTCCACAGGACTGTACAGGACATGAGAATACTGAAAAAATTAGCCAACATTGCTCTGGGGCTGCTATCATCTCTGAAGTACTGCACATTTGTGGCATTATTACTACGGCTGCAAAAGGTAGCTAGTTTTCAAAGGAGGAGGGAACAGGACTGAACATCCCAAGAGCCAAGCCCAAATATTTCCTGTGTCAAACGAGCATTTAGTGTGTCTAGCATGTGCTTCCCTCTACATATTGGTAGCACACTGCCATTGGTCTTGATGGCTGGCAGAAAGCACTGCCATAGTAGAAGTACAGCAGAAACCAGTGCTCACCACTGACAGATGGCAGCCTTTGTTCTGTAAAGAGTCCTGACCATAGCGATCCCTTAACACTGCACTGCTGTGTTAAGGGGAAGAGGCAGCACAGAATGTAGCTCCCCTAATAGGCAGAATAATGCCCACAGAGAAGTAAGAATATCTGTTCCCTACAACATAAAACATAAATAGGAAATTTTCAGAAATTCTGGAAGCATGAGAGGCTGAGAGAATAAGCAAACTCCCAATGACTTACATATTCAGAATCTCCTCAACATTTTAGATAAACTCTCACATATGAAGTTCTGACAAAAACCAGAACATCTACAGTACTGACTTGCTTACTGAAATGTGAGTTATTTTACTTCTTTTCAGAGGAGGAATGCAATATACATAATTTAGTTAACACAAAGCACTGCATTAGAGATGGACACGTGCTGCACATTAAGGTACTTCAGAGCTGCATCAACAGGGAACAGTGCACTTAGGTGAGATGAGGTGGCAAGCAGAAGAATAAAACGCTAAAAATAAAAAGCATCAATTGTGTTGAATTATAAAAAAACAGAAAGGATTCAGAATGCAAATAGAGAGCTGATGCTTTAATGCAGACATAGGAAAGAAACTTTTTAGAGGAAAAAATGAACTTGACATCCATCCACATACGATGCATATCACTGCACTGTTAAAGATCACAGTAATCTGGAGTATGTATATACAACCATTAACATCAGAATCTTGAACACTGCACTGTTACCATACAGTGCCATTATTATATACTAACATTGAGACATTTTTATAAAGTGCTATTTCCAGTACTTAAGTAGAAAAAAGTCCTGTGTTTGTCAGGAAGGGAAAAAAAAAGAGGACAAAATCCAAATTCCTTCAGCAGAGAAAACTGTTCTGAAGGAATTCTTTAATATCTTCTGTCACACTTGTATGCTTGAGAATCAAGTCAAAATAAAGAAATAAGAGTTCATATATTTTCATGCCAAATATTGATTTTTATCTGCCAGATTGGTATAGAAATACTTCTGATAGAAAACATTATGAATAGTCACTTAACTGGTAGTGCAGTATTTAGGATCTCAGCTCAATTTCATTCTGTTTAGACAACTAAAGAAGTTTCATTTAACAGTTGCAATGAAAGAGGTATATTTTAAATACCAAAATCCATTCACCTTTTATTCAATGATTTTCCAGCCTGTAACAGTTTGATGTTAGTTATCAGCTTCACACTTCCGACAATTCCATTTGATTAACAAGGACTCAGATACAGCTTAGGTTGCCTAAAAGTAACTGTGAACAACTTTTGAATAAAAGGCAGAAAATGAATAATTGCAAAACAGATAATTCACAACAACATATAAAGACACTTTTTCTGAATAGCTCTAGTAGAGGGATCCTACTCTCTTTTGCTTGCATGCATATATTAACTATTAACTTCGTTATGCCTTTCAGGTTATGGAGCTGAAAAAGATTTTTTTCCCCATTTAGTTATTAACTGAATAATTTACTTTTTGCATTTTCTTCCCTGATTTTTCAATCAGTTAGGAATACAACAAAAGAAAAAGAAAACCTACATTGAATAAAACTCACTATTGATTCTAGTGCTTAAGAATTGCAAGCAGGCACGTGTGTCCTGGTTTCAGCTGAGACCACTGATTTTCTTCACAGTGTCTGGTATGATGCTATGATTTGGCCTTAGGTGCAAAACAATGTTGATAACACACCGATGTTTTAGCTGTTGAGTAGTGCTGTACAGAGCAAAGGACATTTCAGTTTTTCAGTATCTCATACTGTCCTGCCAAATGGACAGGGGGCTGAAGGGGAGCACAAGGAGCTGGGAGGGGACAGAACCAGGACAGCTGACTTGAACTGGCCAAAGGGATATTCCATGCCATATGACATCATGCAAGAAAACTTTAAAAGCCACAGGGAGTTGGGCAGGGGGACAGCCACTGCTTGGGGACTGGCTGGGCATCAGTCAGTGGATGGTAAGCAACTGCTTTGTGCATCACTTGTTTCGTAAATATATATTGCATTATCATCATTACTATTATTATTTTCCTTTTCCTTTTCTGTCTTAGTAAGTAGTATTTTATCTCAACCCATAAGATCTACTTTGTTTCTTTTTCCCCAGTCCTCTCCCTCATCTCATAGCGAGGGGGGAGTGAGCAAACAACTGTGTGGTGCTGAGCTGCTGCCAGGTTAAATCACAATAATGTGTGAAAAAGAATAATCCTAAGTTTGAATTTTGAAAATTTTAATTGAAAGCCTCCAGAAAAGCAAAAGGCAGTCTGTTCTAAACATCAGAATTTAAGATGGACCTAAGTTCAAAGTTGGCCCTGCTTAGAGAAGGAGGCAAGAGCACTTTAGGGTTCCTTCACACCTGACTTATTATGGGACCCTGTGATTATGTTTTAAGTTGCATAGCTTACCATATTGCTTAAAGTACCAGCATCAGATCACAGAATTCTTCCTAAGACATGCCAGTTAGTTCTACTTTTATTCCAACTTCAATCCATATAGATGGGGGATTTCTTTTAAAAAATTTTTTCCACTTATTTCTGACTTAAGTTCTATATAGCTTATTATATATATTTACCTTGAAAAGAAATAAGGTATTTGAAAAACAAATTTTGTTATTTGAGAAAACCAGGATAAGCAAGCTGAAAATAATAAACTGAATGTTACAGAGAATATTAAAAAACATGTGAATTATGAACACGTTCAAAGCAAATATGAGAACCTTTAGACCAGCTGTTAACTAACATTTGAAAGCCAAATGAAGTGAGTTTGGAAAATAATGCACCAGATGGAAGAAATATGTATATCCAGGGAATAACTGTTGAACTTAAATACTTTAAGACATGCATTCATCAGCACTGAAGAAAACTACTCTATGTAACATCTTGAAATAAGGTACTATTCTGTGTGTCTTGGTCATTTTTTTTTTTTTTTATTTTACAGTAGAAACAAAAAAAAAGAAACAACAGAACAAAACACTAGGGACATACTTATGTTGAGTATAAAGCATCAGAGTATCTGGTTATGAAAGACTATTCTACCACTCTCTCTATATTTTATAAGCATATATTTTAAAGTCCTTACAAATGAAACTAACAGCTTACATATATTAAACAAGTTATCTATCTATAAATTAAATATTTAATATACACATACTTTTTAATATTAATAATTTCCTGCATTTGGGATATTTTGAATGTACAGAACTACGCAGAAATGGATTTAATTGGCAAGTATGTAGGATAAAATCACTCAATTTTGCCAATACATGGTTAAATACAAAATGCATATGCTGAAAGTGATGCTGTCAAACAACATACTTCAACCTGACAGAGGGATTTGTACCAATACAAAATGTGATAACAGACAGATGGGAAATGATATCTCAAATTAGTTCATTAACACCACAGACAGGAGGATATTATGGTTTTAGTTTTCTCAGAATACCTATGAAATTGTTAAGGAGTACCACCCTGCACACAAAAATTAATGTTCTACATATGATAACTATGCATGATCTTCAGTTTCTGCACTACCATCTAGCTTGTGAGTGATTTGCAACACCTTGAGTGGTGGTTAATTTGTGTGTGTGTGAAAGTCCTTTAGGTAAAAATCTTTAAGCATTAAGTTTAACAAATGCTGACATACATTAATACAACACATAATAATACATAATTAGACAATGCATATATTGTTTAATTTTAAGTAAACATCAAGATCCAGTGAAATTATTATTTGTTTTCTATTGTTGAGTGAAAAAATGCTTTCAGAGAAACTTAATGCTAAGAACTACAGAAAATACAGAGTTTGAGGCAGAGATCAAATACTAATGTTCTTTCTCTCAGCATTTTGTTAACCTAAGGAGGAAGTCCTTTGTTGTCAAAATAGGTTTTAATGTTAAAAATAAAATAGCATTCAATACAAAGATTTTAAAAAATGCCTTTCCTTGTTTTGTATTATGACTTAAGCAATTTTGCATAATCACTGCAGCAAGTTGCGAAAGAGGCAGAAAATGAATAAACTCTACTGACTGCAGAGGAGAAAGCCACTGCTGTGAATTTTCAGTTGCGCTGCCCTATTCTATTTAATGCATGCTACAAAAACCGATGATGTTCAGTTTAGACGGAGCCAGAAAGGCTAAGGAAAACAAAATTTGAATTTTCAAGTGCAGATATTTTATTTCTAAAATCCTTTTATTTTAAATTTCTCACCCCTCCCCAAGGCACTTTCTTTACCTGTTTTGCACTTTTCTCAGTCTCAATCATTTTTGACAGAAAACTTGACATTGTTACTTAAGAATAAAATAGTTTCTCACTCATACAAAAATACCATCAGTGAAAGAAAGCTAAGAACCAGACAGTTAAATTTATTTATCTTATCCTCAAAGACTAAAGTGCAAATCCTTGCTTAAGGAAGGAAGCCTTGCCTGCCTGAGCCATATGTAACACATGGTTTAACAATAGCTAGTACGGTGATACCAGAAAGCTGCAAGAAGCAGAGCTTTCCCAATCAGTCTAAAATTCACAGCAACCCTGTCAGAGTCAATAGTGCTAAAGTCACATAACAAAAATCAGATTAGCACGAGACTCTCTGTGCAGACTTTGCTGCAGTGCATAAGGAGCTAAAAAACCGGACAGACAGTAGGCTCAAACTGAGCCATGTTTCATTCCTAGATTCTGAACTGTTTGTGATTTGGAAACAAGGAATTCCGTTAAGAATTATCAGAGCTGTATTTTCACATTACTTCAGCTAATAGGTAAAGTCTAATGTCACTCTTTCTCATCAGTCAAGACAACAAACCACAGAGGAGCCTAACCTTTATCTAAATCTGGTAGTCTTCATGATAAATACATGCAAATTGTGCAACAGCTATACAAAGCTGACCTTAGGATAAAAGAGAAAGGAGAAAAATAACGTAGCTAAGTTCACATCACCTTTCAGACAGGGGCTGTCTCCCTAGAACCATCCACTACTTTAAACTTGCTTCACAGTTTACACAGATACACAGATAAAGGTCAAATCGACTTGCAGCTGTACATTGGAAAAGCAAGCTTCTAGGCACTGAAGAGAACAAAATTTGGGCCTGTGCTATCCTTTCTACTACCTAAGTGCTGACTTACAGTAGCGTGCATGACTAGTGTGCTGCCCTGACCACACCTCCCATCACACAATGCTTATTTTAACCTCACTCAGCAAATACAAAATGATTTAGCTGTTTTTCCCTAAATGGCTTTATGTTATGCTCTCCGGAGTACTGAGGGTTTCAATTAATTAGCTATGGGGATATGACCTGCTACAGCATGGGCAGATGGTTAAACACTCATTGCACTGCTCTATTTCTCACCCCAGAAAGGCTCCAGAAGTCAGCCTAAACCAAGCCTGTGCACCATCAACTGCTAGTCCTCTGTTTTTGCGAGCTCTTAACTCTGCACCATGGAAGAATGAAGGTGGACATGTATAGAAATACAAAAAAAATCCATACACGTTCCTGTTAAGAACAGGATTTTGCCTGCTGCTTCTCAGGATTTAGTTGTGTCCCCATAAAAAGCTTCTGGTTCTCTGCTCCCACTTCCTACCACCCACTGAGGAAGCAATGCCCAGAAGTCTCACTGCTGGCTTTCATGACAACAAGGAACAATGCTTGTGAAAATCTGATCAAAAAGTGGCACAAAGCTAAACCTCAAATGGTCTGTGGTATTATTACAGAATTACAGAATTATATTACAGAAACATCAGAGAACATGAAACAAAGAGGTCAACAGAACTTCAAATGAGCCCCAATTAAACATCATCTTCTCTTTTTCTGTAAAGAAAAAACAAATCCCCAAACAGCCCCCTCCCTCAAATTCTTCACATTCAATCTACTCCAAAACAAAAAGTCTAAGTAATAGAGAACTTAATTTTACAGAACTTAATGGATGATAGATTCAGGCCAGTGGGACCTCCAAACTCCCACGCAAAGCAGGGTCAGCTCTGAGACCAGACCAGGCTGCTCAAGGCTTTATCCAGTCTGGTCTTGAAACCTTCAAGTACGGAAACTCCGCCTCTCCCACTCTTTGACTATCCTCAGGGTGGAAGTGTCTTTATTGGCAATCTGAATCTCTCATATCAACTTGTGCCCATTACATCTTCTTTTCCTGCCATGCATCACTGTTGAGAGTCTGGGTTTTGACATCATTTACACAAAATTCATGCACAAAAATAAGTAGCCATATAAAATATAGTAAAATTTTTCAAGTACAGACTGAAACATGGAAATTTGATTTGTGGAAGGAGAGTGAAGAAGCATCTCAACATCTTCACTTGATGTGTTTTGAGAGAGACTGTCACCGTTACTTTTGTAGTGTGTCTGACCCAGCATGAAATCTTTGAAAACATCAGCTAGAGCCCTTCAGGAAAGGCAGATAGAGAAGAGCCAAATTCATGTAGACAAATTGTTCCGGCTTACATATGCAACGTCTCTGAAAGGAAAGCATTTACAAGCACTTCAGTTCTGTGTCAGAACTTCTGTAGTTTCGAAGTGTAGGCAGTTATGTGATAATGAACATGTTCTCAAGAGTATACTTTTTGGTTTAAACACAATTTCATTCCAAAAGAAATGAAAAGCTCTGCGTGCATTTGCCACAGTTGTTACAAATACTCTGTATTTCTTCACATACTTCCCATTCATTAGCATAACCCTTTAGGCATTTCATAAATATTAATGTAATTTACAGAGTACCTAAAAGGCAAGGAACTTTTTTTTTTTTTTTTTTTTTTAAACAGAAGTCAGACAGAACACCTTTTCCAACTTCATGCAGAAAATCTTCAGCAAAGCCAGGAACTCTTTGTCAGGTTGACTCAAGTTTCACAGATTCTTTTCTCTCCAGATCACCGTACTACTCTGACACAATCTTTCGGAGATGTGAGGAAGAGACAGCCTCAGCAGAAGTGCTCAGCTGTCAAATCAATAGAGAAACCAGAGGTCAAGTTCCACAACAAATGGTTGATTATAACACAGTATAGACTCCAGCTACCTTCCCCAGGTAATAGAAGTTTCTGCTGAAAAAAAAAATTGAAAAAATGAAACACTGAAATGAATTTAAAGCAAGTTTATCTTATAACTCCAAGATATAAAAGCCAACAGATTTTTTGTTGTTGTTACCGCTTGGCTAGCATTTCTGCATCTTTCTTGTAGCTGGACATGAAATTCAAAACTTGGACAAACAGATAACCAAATGGAGTACAGCATTAAATAATTAAATCAACAGATGCATATAAAAAATTTCATTTTAAGATTTTTTGCTGATATAAATAAATTAACTTGGGCATATTTTTAAGGAATTTTTAATTTGTTTTGGTTTGGGTTTAAGGAGTTTTGTGTATGAGTTCTACTGATCTTCTTCCTAAACTTTAATGGCAAGAAAAGTTACAATTAGATACTAAAATAAAAAAGGACCTATGATAATAAAAAGGACAATAGACAAAACAGTACCAGGTAAATTCAGCTGCTATTATCACAGCATCTTGCTTTCAAAGATTTTCTACGCATTCATGTAAAATCCATCCATGCTTGCCAGCCAACACCATGCTCTCTGCCCTTCACACTCACAATGATATTCTAATGCACAAGGTGCATACATTATGTATTCAAGACTTGCATGCCTAACAGATGAATCGGGGAGGGAGGAATGCATCTTGACATAAACTAAAAGATCTTCCACCACAGACAGGAAGGTGTGACCAGATGGCACATTACCGTTCTACCCTTATCTGTTAGAGTGACACCACAAACCACAGCACTTGGTAGACTCAACAAGTTCACACAAGTGGCCTGCACCAGGAAAAGAGAAGAAAGTGGTCTCAGGAACAATGAAAAGTTAAGTTGTGACTGTCAAGAAAACAACATCAACTGCTTCTCCAGTTCATAGAACCCTGCTTCTCTGGTAATTTCCTATGGGCCTTTCAGGTACACAAGGTAATTTTGAAACAGCATTGCAAACTCACACTACATATTATATACGTAGTCTGCTATTAATTGCCTTTAAAAAAAAAAAAAAAAAAAGGTTTGGGTTCTTCTCACATCATCAGTAGAAAGATAAAAACCAAAAAACCACCTGTCAAATCAAACTACAAAAATCAAAGTTAAAGATGATATCAATAAAGCATACATCTGCTGGAAAAGTATGCCAGATCTAGACCATAAAGTGAGTTTAAAGAAAAATGTATATTTTATCCCAAACGTGGACCAAAGAAAATTTTGGCAGAAAAAATTCTGACCTATCATTAAAATTTCAGACATTTCAGCATTCTTAAATGTTATTCCAAATACATTATAAAAGTTATATAAACAAAAGTAAAATTTGGGTAATAATAGTTCTTAAGCAATTTAGGAGGAAAAAATTACTATTACAAATACCTTCCATGTTTTCTGGCCACCTAACTTCTATTTAACTAAACCTGAGGCGTGAGACAAACTGTTAGGGTTTACCACAGGTAAAAGGTCAGAAGAAGCAGCCTAACTGCAAAGCAGCCGACAGACATCATACCTGTAATATGGTAGAGACATCCAATTATATTAAAACATTTTTTTCTATCCTCATTTATAAATACCTAACTAAAAGTAGCCCCAAACCTTTCATGAGAACAGACTTACAGACATATAAAATAATCTGTCTGATCTAGTACATTAATTCTTACCTGAACCTCTTAATTTTCCCCCACATCCTTAAAAGTATCTATTTTTCCTTCACATTTATTTTTTTTCCATTTAGCAGTCCTATAATCAACTGCATATATTTCAAACCATTCCTACCCTAAATTGCTGCATCATTTCTATGTTACATCTTTTATTCCCTGTATTGACTGATTAGGCTAAGACATTCTTCTTACCTAGTTTGATAAAAGCTTTGTCTTCTATGGAGCAGATTCCTCACACTGTTGTTTCTCAGTTAACACCTGAGGAGCAACATTTTTTTCAGCACTTCAGAAATGAGATGTTCCTATGCATCGGGAGAGTGTTTTCATGATTCTGAGCCCTGAGTTCTTTCATTCTAGACAATACTATCAGTGCAACTCCAGAAAGTACACACTGCAAAACTGTAGAGCAGCAGCTTTTCAGCAGGATCTGTATTATCTTAAAATTACTCTAAAAATGTTATTATTTTTTTGAAGAGTATATAGCAACATTTAAAAAAAAAGACTTAAAAAATAGATTTTCTTGAAAAAAATCCTCCATTAAATACCAGTTTTCAGTATCCATTAGCATGGAGCAAGAAGGGGATTAAAAACTTCACATAACTGCAGAGCTGAAAGTTTTTACTTGACCTTTTCAAGCAGTGTGATACTTGCTTTCCATGTTACAGGTCTATTTTCTCTCTTTTGTAACAGCTTTGTTTTGCAGAATGTTTTTTTCGCCCCTCATGAGAGGAGGAGGATTTGGTCTAAATACGTACATGCTAACACATACATCTTTTTATACTCAGTTAATTTTGTACAGAAACTTCAATCTCTGCCTTTCCCTCTTCAACAGGAATTACTGAGTGAAGTTGGCTGGCATGGATTGTACAAGAGGTCACAGCAGATTACCAAAGCCATGCCACAATCCCTTAAGAACCTAACAGCTGAGAAATAGTGGTAACAGGAACATATTGTGATATGTAACAGTGCAGGTGAAGCTTAAGTAGGTAGGGAGACTGCATTACCCACGCAAATAAGTCTTTCCACACCAAGGCTGAGGCACACCATTTGGACAATCTAGTGTAAGGGTGAGTTACAGTTATCTATGCTGGTATACTTTACAGAAATAGAGAGAGACTATCACACCGCAATCCTCATTCTGCGTCTCTCTACAAGTAGCATATTTTAAGTGACTAAATAAGTGGTAGATTAAGCTTTGTTATTAAAAGACAAGTAATTTCAGAGTTTATCAAAAGAATATTGCTGACAGAAGGATGCACTTCCCTGTAAGCAACAGCTGGTGATGAATAAAGAACAACAGGTAGTTGTCAACAACTGCCAATGATGATCAGTGGTCAGAAAATACAATTTTTGATAAAGGAAAAATACCATCACTGTTCCTGAACACTGAAAGGACTACACTGGCAAGAGAGTTAAAATTGCTTGATTGCATTATTATAAACTTGGGTACACTTATCACTGGTAATAGTTCAAGAACTGTCCAAAAACAAAAACAACAACCCCAAACCTAATTTGAGACCAAAAGATACACTAATTCTGGTCTAAAGACATAATACATGTGTTAAACTCAGCATTATTCAGAAGGAACCTGTAATAAACGGGCAGATATGTACTCTTGCAGTAAACAGCACCAAGCTTTCCATATTTTGGACTGTTACACAAGTAAGCACACAGTTCAACTTGCCTTCACCTATCTGCTGAAATCCTGTTAAGACTGTAAGATGCCTTAAAAGTTTTGGGGAGGTAGAATGATTGTCAGCATACTGAGATTATTTGAAGTGCATAATTACAGTGACAAAATCCCTATGTCCAGGTTCTCTCTGTAATAAAAAGTCTATTTGTTAATCTAAGTGTAAATATTTCACTATTATACAAAACTTCCTGGAATAAAACCAGATCAACTCAGAAAGGGCCCCAAAATTATTCACTAAACTAGAAAGTGGCTGAAACTAACAGTTTTCCATTACATCTCCTTAGTCAGAAAACATTTCACCAGCTCTAGACACAGTTTGTAGCTGGGTCTCCAACCTATTATGCCAAAGGGAAAGACATTCCAGGGCTAGGTACCAGAGATTTCTAGGTAATGTCTTGCTTTGAGTCATGAAGATTTGAATTAGAATCTGACAATACATAACGATGCAGAAAGTGTTGCTTATTACCTTTATGGACAGTATCTAATTAATTATACAACCCCAAAAGCAGAGCTAATGGTTTGCTTGACACTTCTAGGTTTCATTCACGCCTTTTTAGACATAACTACTTCCAGACTTGATCCTAACCTTCAAATATTCAATCCAAAGGTTAGATTAGTCAATTAATGAGCTACAGAAGTTATCATTAGGAAGGCTGAATGGTTTAATAATTGTTACTGTGAAAAATACTTCAACACAGCATGGATGCTTCCATTTTAACCATTACTTACACAAGGCCTCAAAGAATACAAGCTATATATGACGGTATATATGAGGGCTGCTCCAAAAGTAATGTTCCCAATTTTATTCTGTTGGCTCACAACATCAGAGGTGGATATTCGTGGTATGACAGTAGAGGTCAAATCTTCCCACCAATATTCCATTGAATTTTGTTGCCATGTGACAAATGGCAGCAGATGGGCAGTCTGACACAATAGCGTCTGACATGGGAGTGCGGATGAAGCAAGGGTGTGGAATTGCATTCCTCCATGTAGAAAAATGGCACCCAGTGACACTTGTTGAACATTTATGGAAACGAAACAGTGGATGTCAGTACAATGAGGCAGTAGGTAATGCATTTCAGCAGTGGCAATGGTGACATGGAAAACAAGCCATATTCTGGATGACCATGCAGATTTTTAATGTGTGACATACAGGCTTTTGTTCATCACTGGAGGAAATGAATAGCTAATGGGGGTGACTATGTTGAAAAATAGTATTTTTCAGCTGGCAATTTTCTCTATCAAATTGTGCTATTGTGCACTCCACAGCTGTTGTAATTTACATAGAAGAAAATAGGAGGGATTACTTTTGGAGCAACCTACATAGAGTATCTAGAAATACAATCAATTTGAGCTTAGCTTCAGCCTGGTGCATGGTTCCCTCAGATAAATGGTATTCAAAAAAACTACACCAGCAGCACAGAAATGATTTCACAAAACACTATTTATGGGTCAGAAGAAAGCTTTAAAAGGAAAGCTTAGGACTGAGTTAAGCTTGGAAATAAAATTTCTTCTTAGCCAGAGAAGAACAGGACTAATACTAACTACCCAGAAGGAAAACATAGTTGGTGGATGTTTAAAATGCATAAAATAAAAGCTGTTCCCAAGTGTTGCAAGCCAAAGCATCTTGCAGTTCATTATACTGATCCCAGTCCCTCCAAATTAAGACTCAGTAGGGAGTCAAGGTGTTGACTGAGCGACAGTGTGCCTTTATTTATTAAAAGAGAGGAGAGAGAAAGAATAGGGGAGAGAGAAATAAAAGCAAGTCACCGCTATGTATTCCATGATGTCCTGACGGTCCATCCTCCTCCATCTTTCGGAGTGGTCGAGGATATGGTAGGGTGTGTGCCACCAGCAATGAGGCTGGCAATGCCTTTTATGCCACATGATGGTTCCCTCCAACTGAGGCAGGAGCTGTTGCCAGGCATAGAGTGTCTAGTATCACTTGCCATGCACATCTTACTTCTCCCTTTGTACAGTGGTCATGTAGCGTTTGTGGCTGGGGGGTGATTCAAGACCGCCTTAAGCAAGACTCCTGACTTCTCCATTGGGCTTGCACAGGAGACGCATTTCATCTGCAACTTTCACAGGAGCATTACAGTACAGTTTCTGCTCTGGGGCCTTCACAAGAGTGTTGCAGTTTTGTTTAGCTAGCCACCAGTCAGTCACAGGTCCATCTCTTAACCAATCAGAAAGAGAGCAAGAATGCACAATGTTACAGTTGCGTGTAGCGTTGTCACAGAGCCTGAACCAGAAAGAAACATGTCACTTCGTTCTCACCCCCAGAACATTGCTGAGAAAGGAAGGAAGCTGTGTTAAATGCTGCCACTCTCTCTCTAGAGAAAAGAGGTAACAGTGCATGCATTTTAAAATGGAAAAGACAGCAAAACTTGTTTCTTGCTTTTCTTATCTGTAGATCTGGTGTGTTATTCCTTGTAATTCAGAATTATTGCCAACCTAAAGGTTCCCAGCTTTTCTCCCCTACCCTTAATTCCACTATTAAGTCAATCTGTACACTGCTAACTCAGACGGCTCACATGTAGGAATGAGTATGCTATTATGTGGCATATAGGCACTGCTAAAGCTGAAAGAGCAAGAGTTCTGTTTTCTCAATTTTTCCACCCCACCCCCCTTCTGCCAACAGAAATACTAGTTGCTGCTTGTTATGTAGTGTTGCAGTACCTTTTGCTAATTCATCCTATGAATTCCTACGCTGTTTCATGGTGGGTGGCACATTAAGGGACCACAGTTCTATAACCTAAATTAGTGACAATTCTTCAAAACAACCTCCAACTTGGGAGAACATTTTCTTTCCTCTTCCTTCACAGCATCCTCAAGCTCCAAATCTTATCAAGCTAGCCAGTGTATCTTTGAATGCTAGAGCACCTCCTAGTCCCAGGCTTCAGACACACTCTTCTAGAAGTGGACACACCCCTCTGGCTCATTCTAGAATCAAATCCCACATTCACCAACCTCTGCCAGCTATTTTGTTGGAACACAGAGGAAACTCTGACACACAGCTAGCATGCCAAGTCAGAGCTAATCTGGATTACCAGGGGACCAAAGACCATTCTTGTAGGTACAGAGGTAGGATGAAAGAAAGCTAACAATTTAACAAATTGAGAAGAGAGGACTGGAAGATGGAAGGATGGAAGAGCATCTGAAAGATTAATCTGTCTTATTACTTCATTTGTAATATGTTAAATATGAAACTATTTTGTAAGAAATAAAGAACCTATAGAGCATGAAAACAGATCATGAGTTACTAAGAAGGTATTGCAGAGGTGGAAGCAAAAAACTGCTTTTCACAGAACCTAAAGGCATTACAGAAACTAGGAACAGAGTATAAAAATTAAAAGCTTAGGCTGCCACTCCAGAAAGCTGCAACATTTGTCACACCCTAGTCAGTTATCTACAGACTGAGTTTTGTATCTGAAAAATTATGCCTCCCCAAAAATATCCAGTGTACTTAAAACCTGTAGCATGAGGAGTTCAGGAAGTGCTGGAGTATCACTCATTTCTAAATCATACTTGATTGCTTTAATAAAAAGAAAACAGACGGAAAGGGTTAACATTCTAGGATTTAGTTTTCCATATTTCCATAATTTTTCTCCTCTCCAAAAAAAAAAAAATGAATTGAGATTACACAAAGCTCTGCCATTTCTTTTTTTTTTTAAACCTTCATATTATTGCAGCAGAAAAAGAAGTCTGAGCAACCATCTCAGTGCTTTAGATTTTTACATTTTTATTATCCCTTAAAGAGAAAAACCTATTTACACAGATAATGCGGCAATTCAACTTTGATAATTCAAGGTGGCTTGCAATTGATCATTTTTGTAAATACCTAGATGCCTTTCAAAATAACAAAGGATATAGTTTTACATAACTTAAATGTTCTTGTCCTGAAAGGAATACAGCCAAAAATAGATACAAGATATGCTTGAACTAGATCCCAAGCTAAAAGAGACAAAGAAAAAAAAATTCTATGATTTCAAAGAAAAAATAAGTCAACCTGTATTAAGTCTTCCTAACTTCTTAAAAATTAAGTCTTCTCTATACTGCTTTTCCAATTTAGTCTGTTCATTTTCCATGTTACTGAGATACAAATAACATTCAAATCCCATTAAGCCAGAATCTGAATATCACAGAAAGCATATTGATATGAACCAGATGTTCGTACCTTCGCAATATTTCCAATCCACTCATAACACCTTTTTAATGAACAATTTAAATCCTGTCATTAACATGACGAAATTCCTAACTTGTTAGTATTGTGGCAAATGCCATCACCTTCTAGTGAAGCTCTTTTACAAAACTAATAGAAAATTACCCCAACAGGGAAAGAAAAAGAAAAAAAAAAGCACCATATTAATGGCAGAATTTCATTTTACTGCTTTCTCTGGTTCAACTGAAAGTCACATTTTTCAGAAATTCTTCCAGATGTGATTCAGAAGAAAACACAATATCCCTAGATCCCTCTAAATTATCTGGGGATGAACTATCAGACCAAATACAGAAAATTGGAACATCAGAGAAGACAAAACTCAGCTAGCTGTAGTTGTAAAGTGCAAGCTCATTTTGCAGAAAACCTTTGAATCAGAACAGATTTCCAAATGTCAATCTAGAAGAATAGTTGAACGGTTTTACCTATATTGCCACATGAAGTTCCACTGTGAAGTCTCAAAATTACTATTCTGTCACATACAATACCTTCAAAGTGTTGTACATTAGAGTTGTATATTAAATACTTAGCATTATGTAGTAGACACGTGAAATATTGATTGCCTTGACAATATTAGAAAAGATTAATACACTTAAATGTTCTCAATATTTATATTCGTAACCATATATGCATTATCTCCAAATCTAATTATATCACTCCCTACAAACAGAGGTACTTCAGTTTTGGCTTTTTTCCCCCCCCCCAATACTTCCATGATTCAGATATTCCTTCCTCCACTTCTGTTTCCCCACTGTCCACTCAACCTTTATCAATATTAATTTCTCTTACTCTCTAATGATGAGATAAGTTCCCTAAAGGCCTATAGTAGTTATGGTCCTGTTAAAGCAGGTAAGTAGTTTTGCCATTAAGAGCCTTTTAGCTTTTGTGCTATTAAGAGAAGAGCTTAACAGGGAATCTGCTCTGACAGAGCTGTAGAGAAGCGTTTAGGGGTGCTGCATAGACAATCTTCCAACAATGCTTTCAAGTAGAAAGTTAGGCAGAAGAAGTCATTCAACAGAAGTTAATTTAGCTATAACCTTGAGTTAAAGCTTTTCTGAAGGAGTACATTAGGAAGAAATCTTAGCTTAAATTAATTCAACCTGAAAGCTCAGTAGAGACTTGTTCACATTCATAGCTAGACAAATCACAGCAGGGAGGCTTTTGGAAGAAAGTAGTATTAAGAAAGAGCTCCAGAAATTTCTCTAACCTAGAAAACTTTAAAAATCAGTGGGGGAAGAAAATCAAAATACAATTTATATTAACAAACACCAGTCAATAAGAGCTCACTGATCTGCAGAACTGGGTTCTTAAAAATAAACATTTCTCTACCATATCCGTTAGCTCCCTCTGTATCTTTTGCTTTTTAATCTCCCTCACATCACTCCCCTTCTTTCTCATTTCCCATTTGCAACCTCCTTTGCAACTCTTCTGCATCAAGCCTCTTTATGTTAATCAATTTGACTACCTTTCTTGCTCTAACTACACAGATATAGGATAGCCATTTAAAGTCTATAATAAAGACAAATATGACATGAGATCGAAGTCTATACAGATCACTAATTAAAAAAAGAAACCTCTGAACTCCATGGCTGGGACACTCATGCTTACCTGCACATATACGAAGTAGAACTATAGGAACATAAATTAAGGTAAGAATGTTTTCCACTGGTGCTCTCCCAACTCACTCTTGCTTCTGACATTGCTTCTGGTAAAGCCACAGTTTCTTTTACTTCAGGACTTATTTAGCTCCATTGATGATAAAATTGCAATAATTGAGTAAAACAGAATTTGGAGTTAAGATCTTGAAATTATAGTATAAAGTATTGCAAGTACAAATAAATTTCAGTGCTGCATTAGAATATCACTGGGGTATGTATTTAATAAATGGTAAGCTTGAGAAAGCCATTACTATAGACTGTTCAGACATGGACAGAAAACATCACTTCATACAGATAAAAATGCATGAATTTGTTTGGTTTTAGATGTTTTGTTGTTAGAGAATAAGCAATAAATTTGAATATTCACAAAGTTTACAGTAATGCTTTTACAAGTGTTACACCTCTTAGGTAAAGACTAATGAAGCTACTAACATGAAAAGGGTTTCATAGAAGTGAGTGTCCACCACAGGACTAGAGAATAAATTAGGAAGTATAGTTTTCATTGGCTTACAAACTAGTTATTGAGACCATGATGCACAAAAGATTACTTCTATTCCCATAAAACTTAGGCATTTAAATAGCACTACAGAAGTTAATGCAATTAAGCCAAGATATAAACAGAGTGAAAAAATCATTAGTGGCACAAACACTTTATTAAATACATGTTTAGACAGACTTTCTGAAGAAGCTAGAGACAGCAAAGAAGTCATTACATTATTACCTATTGCTATTTAGATAACATTTGAACTAATGACCATTATTTCAAGTCTATCTTGAATGTAGAAATTAAAGATTCTCTTGACAATCTAGATTGCATTTCATACACTCAGCTCCTTTGGCTTACATTCCAAGAATGCAAATCCTTATTAATTTCCCATTTACCTATGTACCTCACCTTCAAAAAAGTCATGTCTTAATTTCAGAGGCAGCGGTGCTTTAAAACACTAAATGTATGCTGAAAAGATCAGAAAATAGCATTTGTTCAGAATGAGCAGTAGAAAAAAACTCATAATTCTACTACATGAATACATTAACATCACACTTTGTAGCAAAGGGCAGAAAGTCACAAAAGCAAGAGAGGGCTTAGCAAACAGCAGTTGGCTCAGATTTTGACAACCTCAATTAACTTATATCTAAAAGCTTATTCCACCTTGTGCTATGAAACATCACCATTACTATAAGCCCTCAAGGCATATAAGGGAAGGAAACGTCAAGAAGCCAGACAGAAGGCAATGAACAAGCAAAGCAAACCTCTGCATGAATAAGGAAAGGCCATTTCTTTAGAAGATTTCTTCCTTTCCTTTAGTAAAAGCTCTTTCATATCTACAATCATCTTTTTCATTTGCAAATAGGTTTCTATTCTACTTCAGTTGTTGCCAGCTACCTTCCTCACTGAGCTTCCTGAGATACTAGTTCTCAGATGGAGATGTTTACATTTATAACTACAGAAACACTAGCACAATTTTCCTGGGTACTACCAAACCAAATATGAACTTTCAACTCAAATAACAGTCTTCCTGTGTCCTCAACAGAAAGGGAGGATTGTTCACTTACAGTAAGAAGATTTAACACATGAGAAGGATTTCGCCACAAGTCTGCTCAACAGACATAAAAATACAATTTTTTCCAGCCACATAAAGCAAGTTCTGCACAGTAAAAAAAAAAAAAAATCTGCATGGATTAAATGATGGATTATTTTCCCTTTTTTTTTTTTGTTTTTAAATTCCTGCAATGGCTTTCAGTACCAATACCACCATAGCTGCTAGACTAGCTTCAAAACTAGCCTTCACTGTTCTCAACTCAAGAGCAATTTAGCTCTTGCAGTTAATTGTTTTACAACTATTTTTATTTAGAAAGGCTGAATTTGTTTAATTTATATTGACTATACCTGTGTAGAAAGTGACTTTATTCTTTCATAATATCACAGAATTACAGAATTGCAGGGGTTGGAAGAGACCTCTAGAGATCGAGTCTAAAACCCCTGCCAAAGCAGGCTCCCTAGAGCAGGTCACACAAGTAGGCGTCCAGACGAGTCTTGAATACCTCCAGGGAAGGAGACTCCACAACCTCCCTGGGCAGCCTATTCCAGTGCTCTGTCATCCTCACTGTGAAGAAGTTCTTCCGCATGTTGGTGCGGAACTTCCTGTGCTCCAGTTTGTGGCCATTTCCCCTTGTCCTGTCCCCACACACCCCTGAAAAGAGATTGGCCATGCCCATTTGTCTCTCGCACTTAAGATACTTGTAGACACTANCTGTCCAGGTCTTGCTGAATGGCAGCACAGCCTTCTGGTGTGTCAGCCACTCCTCCCAGCTTTGTATCATCAGTGAACTTGCTGAGGGTGGACACTATCCCCTCATCAAGGTCGTTGATGAAGATATTGAACAGGATCAGACCCAGCACTGACCCCTGGGGAACACCACTAGTTACAGGTCTCCAACCGGACTCTGTACTGCTGATCGCTACCCTCTGAGCTCTGCCAGTCATATCACAGAATAGACTGAGTTGGAAGGGACTCAAGGAGGATCATCAAGTCCAACTCCTGGCTCCACACAGGACCACTCAAAACTCCCAGTTTTTCAATAACTAATATCAAAGGAACAGATAAAAGTTTCTCTGAAAGACAGTAAATACTTAAGGAAGACTAGATCATCTATTTACTGTATCAACAAAAAAGGCTTTGAGGTCAAAAGCCTAGTATAAGAAGGTATATTCCTGGGGCCTGAACAATAGGCCCCAATTGAAGTTGGCCTATAGATGAACCTCACAGTATATCCAATATGTATAGTATTAATTGCACATATAATATGCTATTTACCTGTATTTTGTCATGTCAGTATGAGTATATATTTTGGTGTTTATCTACAGCTCTGTTATAATGCTAACCTATGCAGTGGTCAAATGATCCTTTTATTTGGCACAAGGGAACTTGGCGCTGTAATGTCTGTCTTGTGATAAGCATGTTGCAAGGGACCTGGGCAGACAGTCTTGCCACAAGGCCTGTGGCCTATTAAGAATAGATAACGTGACTCCCTTGGTTCCTCCTTGAAACGTGGACATGTTTTGGGGGGAAAACCAACAGGAGGAAGATGCTTAGTCACTATACCAGGTGTTTCCACACATTAAATTAGAATAATTGCTTCTTCAACTATATGGAAGCAGGACCCTCTTGCAGTGACTTTGGAGACCTCACCTATGAGTGGACTCGCTGCACAG
Organism: Penelope pileata; assembly: GCA_013396635.1. Classification (NCBI taxonomy): domain Eukaryota; kingdom Metazoa; phylum Chordata; class Aves; order Galliformes; family Cracidae; genus Penelope; species Penelope pileata. The sequence continues at coordinate 273,302 of WBMW01001276.1, read as the reverse complement.
GACTTCCCAATTGCTGGGAAGGGCTCCAGATCCTCACTGCAACCAGGATTCCCCAGCAACTGTGGATCTGGATGATGGTAAAGTATTAGAGCAATTGGTAATGTATCTTTCTTAAACACTAACCTCATGTGCATTACCTTGCTTATTTTCTTTACTGTTAAGCTTATCTTTTGACCATATGCACTTATTTTTTCTATTATTACAAAATAGACAGTAAAGTAAGCCTATCCTTTTTGTCGGTGTCTGTGTCCTTTCTGTTGACCCCATCCATTGGCAAAACAGAAGGTAAGCAGTAAAGACAAGTTTTGGAAGATGTTCCTTCCTTCTCCAGTAACCTTTGATACTAACATTCTGCAGGTACACTGAGCAGAATTGATTGAATAACTTATTACAGGCCATGACATGCCAGCCCTTAGAGTGGCAGATGATACTACCAATATTGTTTCCTCTAAATACCATATTCTGAGTTCAGAGTATTGAAAGTAAACATTAAGAACAAAAAAAGGAAAAACCAATGAGCCATGGGTTAATGATCTTGCGATAAAACTTAAAAA